>CALSBV010010907.1:2931758-2953025 GCA_943590825.1 Bovichtus diacanthus | reverse complement strand
TCTCTCTCTCTCTCTCTCTCTCTCTCTCTCTCTCTCTCTCTCTCTCTTTTTCACTCCCCCCTCTTTGTGTTTGAAACAGGCTGGGTGGGGGTTGTTTTTGAAACAGAGGAGTGAGTAAGCGAAGTGTCAGAGTATTCATTCAGCCTCCGTCTCTCTTTCCGAGGACCGACCATGAAGAGTTGCCCTCGGCGACCACATGCATAAGACCCATTGATCTGAGACCCCGCTGTGCCTATAAACATTTGATCCCTTGGATAAAGAAGTCTATTATTTAATTCACTTGTTTTTCTGCCCCCATACTTTACCAAACAAGAGGCTTCCTGTCTGAGTGTTTTGGAAAACTTTTTTTTAATACGGAGAAAACACATTATTTGGAAAGTTATATTATCTATGCCAATAGAATTAAGTGCATTTTAATCAGCCGGTCTGCCTATAATACCATTGACAAATCGTGAGAGGTGTCACCCCCATACAACATGTTACCCTCCTCACACAGCTGAACACTGTCTGCTCTAAGTTTTAGGCTGGCACACTAGAACACATCTGTCTGCGGCGCCAGCCTCAGACATAAAGAGAGCAAGTTTACTGAGGTCCTATTTTATAGACTACATGCCTCTTCCACTTCTTAAGACAGGCTAAAAGCAAGATGACAGATAATGTATATGATCTACGGGCTCAGCATTATATTCCACATCAGACGCCCGCTGCCCAGAAAAGCAGAACCTCAGACAAGAAACTAAGTAGCACTTGGATCTCTGTCAGAGGTGTTTTTTAAGGTCAATATACTGAAGCGGAAGTCTGAGGTACTCACACAACAACAAGAAGAGGTTTTAAAAATAGACTGTTTGAAATGTGCCAATATGTGGTCCCTGTGGTGTGGTGCGGTGAAAAAGGCAGGCCACTTCTGAGGCCACGCTGCCAAAAGGCAAGGCTTTTCCATTACACAGCCCAAAACAATTCACGCCAGCCATTAAGATGAAATGATGCCTTGTTCTTTGAAACTATTTGTGGAAAATTCAGAATAATGAAGATCTATTTTTATAGATGGCATTCCCTGCCCTGCCTGGAGCTTCCCCCCTGGCCTCAGCCCCTCCCCTGCCATGATTGATGCTTTGGACAGGGTGTGGAAACTCAAGGTCACACTATAGAGGTCAGCCGGCTGGACATTGTTACTCAAGGCCTCCCTCAGGCTCCCTTTTCCTGCTGTGGCACCACGCGATAAGAGACAGAGAGACAAAAGACGATAAGTGACGATTGGTGGGGGGACAAAGAAGGAATAGAGGGTGGCTGGAGGGAGACTTAAAGTTTTACGCATTGCCACCCTTAGAGAACTGTAGTCATTTTACAGACAGTGCAATCTGTTATTATCTAAAGATGACTTAAAGTATGTAATTGAAGGCTTAATTGATAATGTCACAGTCCAGTCAAAGTGGCATGTGTGGATAACTGAAATAAAGTGATATTATGGCCTACAGTAATGTAACATAAGTATAAGAGAGTGTTTTCCACACACAATTTAGCCTTGGAGAATTGATTTTTATGTTGAATCAGAAATATATAGACACATTCTCATTCCTCTCAGTTGAAGAGAGACAAATTATGCAACTGGAGCGTAGACAGGATGAAAGATGGGTAGTTTGAGGGTGCAGACATAAGTGCCCTCTTTATCCAGTTTCACTGAGCTGGCATTGTGTCTCATAATGTCTATCTGGGTAATTATACAGTGTAGTGACTAGTGTGAATGACCACTTTGTTCCTAAGGCTGGGATGCTGCTGTAGCAAACAGTGTTGGATTCTGACATGTGCTTAGTGTTTGTCTATTCCATATGGGAAACACTGCACCATCTGGTATTGTGCTGTGTACTGGCTAGCTAAGACTGTGAGTGGGCTCTCGTCTGCAGTGGGCTCTTTTTAATGGTGATTTTAGCACATGCACCATCGCAATGCCACACTTTGGAGAAATGATGAGAAACCTGTCCCTCTCACTTACTCTTAATACTTTTCTCTAATTTTTGCTCTACTTCTCTCTCCCCTTTTTAAAGTTTAGTCAATCTAGTAATCGCTAGACAGCTAGTAATTACATACACAGTTAGCCAGCATTATTACTGAACACACGACCACTTTGCCAGGGATGATGGATCCCAGGCGCCAGCCTTTGATTCCTGATTATAGTGCAGCAGGGCACCAGGAGTAAGGGGCTTCAAAGCCACCAAATCATTGATGCATAGTTTTTCAAACGTCGCCTCAACCAGTGCATAGGGATGCACAGATGATGACAGGCAGGGACAGAGTGTGATTTGGAGGTCCTATTCCTCAGATTGGTAACCTACAAAATCAACCATCTCCCCCCCCAAATACTCATTCACACAAATGCACACACTCACACACACCATGTAGCCATCATCCATGGGCATGCCCCTCGACATGGTCCTGGCATGTTCAAACCACGCTTCATGAAACTGTGGCCTTCTTGCCTTTGGTCTGCCATCTGCTTCCAATAAGCTAAGCCAGCCTGATCCCTCTGATGTTCCCTCCACTCTGAAAAGCAGAGAGAAAGAAAGAGTGAGCGAGAGAGACAGAGAGAGTGAGGGGGAGAGACAAAAACGAGAGCAAGTAAGATTGAGCCAGACAGACAGAAAAAGAAATAGAAATAGAAATTGGGAGAATGAGAGCACATTTCAAACATACTATTACCCCATCTCTGCCGCCAGCAAGGCCACCCTGAATGCTTTTATTGTGCAGTGGTACTATGGGGTCTTAATCTACTGTGGGTCCACTTCATGACCACCTCCATCTCGTTATTTGTGATGGGAAGGGACAACGTTTCTCCCCACTGCCTCACCCCTACTGACACTGAGCCACATTGCTCTTTACCAATCTGTCCTGACGAAATTGAGTTTGTCAATTGATTAAAGAAAGGGAGCTCCCTGTGTCCAGTGGTTTTCCAAACTTTTCCTCTTTTTGTTACCTTCTTCCACTATGACAGTCATGATCTAAACCTTGGGTTTGTAAGTTAGTGTAAAGACCAGTCAAAAAGAATGTACTGTGTATATTTTTTTAAGTTAACCCATCCGTATTCTGTTCAGACTGTTGTACATTGTGTGATTTTAAGAAGCCTATTTTTGTATTGTACCCCCTAGCTTTAGATGACATTTTATTGAAGATTATTTGGGACTCCTTTTAAATTCCATCGTGATTCACATTTCAGTCCTTAACCAGTTACTGAAAAGAGTGTAGTGCCTACTGTAGATTCCCTCTGTGTGTTACACTCAACCTACACACATTCTCACCCGTTGTGAAGACAGGTCTGTATAATTTGCATACTGTCATGTCTTCAAGGAGTGTTTCTGATAGTCAGAGTGAATCAATCTGTTCTCTACCATTTTTAACATTGTGACAAACAGAGGCTGAGACCCTACCAGGCAAAGCTGTTTATTCCAGTACAATTGTATTACATTTTAACAGCACAGCAAACATGATTAACCATAAGTGGCACAGTTATTATTGCTTTTATATTGTGTTCGCCTGTCAGCGACTTGTTTTCTATCGACTGCTGAAATATACTGCAAAAGCATAAACTGCTGTATGTATTGGGGAAAACTGTGTGTTCTGGTACTATACTGTCTTCTTTCATAAGTCTTGGTTTTTCTTACAATAGTATGTGTATTCTGAAGACTATACAGTGCTGGCGAAGATATAAAAGGCCTATTATAAACTGGCTGTTTTTGTAGAGGGTTTTTTCATTGACGCTGTCAGCCATTGGGTTGAAGACATTGAGAAACATTCACTGGCCTGGCTGTCGCCAATAGCCATAAACACAATATTGAATGTGTCGTACCCTTCAGCCACTGCCAAGATAACTGCAAGGGGAATGGTCAGCAATGAAGCTCTTTCCAAACACAACCCATCAACTAGCCCGAGTCTATCAGAAATAAAGATGTACCCATCAAGCCGGCAATGTTTTGACTCAGCTTCTGTTGAGACGTAGTAGTATTGCAGAAAATGATGAGAAGAGGACAGTGGTAGGGAGACAGAGACAGACTGAGCAGCAGGCCGAGACAGAAAGATGGGGGCAGAAAGATGGATAGAGGGATAGAGAGGGTGAGCAGGGTGGCAGAATGCCGAGCAGACGGATCCTGGTATGGCAGGAGCTCTGGGCAGGCGTCAGCTGTCCCTAGCAGATCCCCTGGGGCCACCCAGAATTCACACCCAAATACCCTCCACAGTATTTCTCAAGAACAACATGAAGTTATTACCCACACCCCAAACTATGAAATTAGTATAAGGCTAGACCTTTTCCTGCAATTAAAACATCACAGAACTCAAATCTTTGACAGATGTACTAACACCAAGCATTATACAATATGAATCAGTTCCATTGTAGCTCATGCTTCTCTTAGCCTCTGATGAATCCAATCTAACCCAGGTAGCCTTACATGGCCTTGATCACTGCATTCTCGTCCTCTAGCCCATCTTAGCCCATCCCAGTCTAGGCCAGCCTAGCTAAGGGTGCAAAACTGAAGGGTACCGATGAGACGGGTGTCTAAATATATAGGACGCCGTGTCTATGCTGTGCCTGCTTCACACAGGCCCTGTGACAAGTCGAGTCATGAGGGAGCATCATGAAGAAGGAGTTTAATTAGGAGCAAGCCTCCAAAGGGGACACAGAGAAAGACACAGAGCCAAGCAAGCATACACAGCTTTTTTTTTTTTCATTTTTTCCTCTCTGTAATACATTTTCTCCTTTCTCTTCCTTTACTGAACTCAAGCTCTGTAACATACCTGGTTACTATACACATTGTACTAGCGTGTAGTCTTGTAGCTTTTGCTATCTCTTCCCTCATTTCTGCATCAATCTTTCTCTCACATGGACTGCTTTCTCACTTTATAGCGTGTCCACATTTTAAACTGTAGCAGGAGTATAAAACATTATTGTTTAGTTCTAAGATTTTGATTTCAAAGTAAATTGACTGATGAAAAGATTATTAAGTAACAGTGAAAAAAATACCTATGTACACAAAGGCAATACAATTGCTAAAAACTTAAATATTGCCCCATGAAAAGTTTTCCTTTTATGCCAGCAGTCATTTTGTAAGAATAAAATAATGAGCATTTCTTTATGAAATCAAAAATCCCAGTTACTTGTGAAATTGAATAATTTTATTTTGAGAATAAAAATTTGGGTGAATATTTTGTGCATAGAATTCTTGGCAAAGTGTTTTTGTTTAATCCTCATCCTATTAGCATATTCCCCAAAGACTCTATTTTCATGCCAGCTCCTCATACCCATGCTCTCTGTGCCTTTCAATATAAGGGTAGCAGCTCCTTTTCCAATGATCATTATTCTCTCCGTCATTTTGAAATGTATGTCTTTGATGTGTCTTATATATAGTGATGATGTAACTGAATAAGAGACTCAAAGCCTTGTTTGGAGCAGCAGTCGATGACTCTGTGGCGCGGAGCCATGAAACAGAACAAATTCAGAGCACTGATTAAGCAATGGGCTATTAGAGAAGGGGAAACTATATAGGTTGGCGAGAGTAAGGCGGTAGGGTGGTGAGGTGGCGAGGGCAAGAGTGAGAGGCCCTTCTATGGCTATATGAGCACACCAACAGATCTGATTGGTTGTTGGCTTGTGTGTCAGTCTTTGGCAACAGGTGTGATGTCTTTAAACAGGTGGGCATAACTGGGATAAGTGGCATACCGTCCTTGTACCGCACCCTCAATGTGCTGAGCCCCGGTGGAAAGCTAAGCCTGGGCCACATGCTTCAAAGTCATATAACACTCATGCCCTGGCTCCCTGCACCCAATCAACACCCAAAGCAACCACTGCCCATCCCCCTGTCAGACAAGCAGCTCAGTTGCCCCATGAAGGTGTCACCTTTACCCCTGCCCTTGTTCTCCTCTTCCAGCATTGCCCCACTGCAATTCTTCCCAGAATGGAAGTGAATGTCTCATGCACTCTGTGCTGGCGGCGGTAGGTTGTGGAAATCATTGCAAGTAGGAAGAAAAGTTGTTGTTTTTTCTCGTATGCATTCTCAGGCGAACAGAAAAAGGCCAGTGGTTCAGCTCTTGTCAGTTCGATATGATGCATCGCCGAGGCCAGAATGAAACTACACAAAAGAAATAGCAAAAGTTTTACATCTCACGCCTTTGCCAAAAAAGACAGCATGCTAAACCTCTGCAACCCCTTTGTTCTTTTGACTCATCCACCTCTGATAGAGCAAGAGTGCCTGATTCACTGAAGGTCTGTTAGAAGTCAGATCTCCTGCACCGCCTCGGTTGATTTGTTTGGTGTGATTTCCTGAAGACTGTCAAAGATGTGAGAGACACTTTCAAATTCAGAATTCTAGATTTCCACTCTGGGGGCCAAGTGAGGATTCAGAGAGAGAAGAGGAGAGCCAGCAAATGTTGACACGCTTACAGTAGCTGCCTCGCCACGAGACGCCTCAGGAATCAAACAGTTATCACACACACAAAAGAAGCCCTCTAAGTTCACTAAAACCACACTCAAAACAGGTCTTTGTTGTGCTGACATGAGAGATGACTGGATTGTTATTTGTTTTCTAAGCAGGCAGATCGCTCCCTGTCACTTCTGCTGCTGGTTGTGATGGAGTAGCTAACACTCGTATCTCCTCAGTGAGTGAGTACTGACGGAGACAAACAAATGAGAGGAAGAAGTTCACTGAGATTAACTTATCTTAGCATCTATCTTCTTCCTTGCTCCTGCTCAGTCTCTCTTTCTTTTTTCTTGACGCTAACACCCACTCTCACACACCCACACATGCACACATGCACAGACTCATTCCCCTCTTTTCCCTCCCACACACACACACACACACACACGCGCGCACACACACACACACTCACACCAGTAGACACGTACACACACTCCATGATGTACAGAGAGACACACACACACACTTGATCAGCATCAAATACAGGGTGTGCTAAAGTAAATTTAATTACGTCTGTCTGATATGGAGCTTCAGATGAAAGTAGGAGAGCGCAGTGTGAAGCGACGACTGCACAGACAGGAGCAGGCCCGTGATATTCCTCCTGTAGACTAATCTCCCTTTATTAAAGCCAGGAGGAGAGAGGGAAGGGGGGGAGGAAGAGAGTGAAAGCGGGGTGTAGAGGAGGGGAGGGGGGTGCCTTTGATGAGATCTCTAACTGTCAGCTACTGTACTTTTCTTCTCTTCCGCTCTGTCTTTGTCTCTCACTTTACGAGGCAAATGAACACAGCACCTATCGGTACATGCCTACTTGCTCAAGCACACATACCCTTGTGCTATCACACACAGTAATGTGCTCTGAAACTTATCCCTGTTGTTATGGTTGTCAACAATATCTAAAAAAGGACAGAGGCAGCGTTCTCTCCCTCGCTCCCTCTTACGGTCTCTTTGTCTGTGTCTCTCTTCCACTCGGAGGGAGCCGTGTGCGAGTGGAGAGTCTGCTGTTCTGCCTGTCTGCTGTTTTCTGGCCACTCTAATGGGGGCAGGTGGCCATCAGGTGGCCAAAACAGAAACTGCCACATTTAATAGCACATATACCACAGTCATGAACTCAAGCAGCTCAACTGTATTTCAATTCTATTTCATGACATACTGATGATTATGGTTGTAAAAAGTGTTTTACTTTTATGACTTTTCCTCCTCCTATGTAATTACGAGGTTTCAAGGTCTCATGATTTGTCATTTGGTCAAGAGTTTGATCACTTGCTATGCCTCGTTATTGGATGCGATTAAATCCTTTCCGCCATCTTGAATGTTTAGCTGCACGTTTTCTTGTTCGCAAAGCAGCCAGTGTATCCTCGTGTCACCCCGTGTTGATGGAGGTTAAAATGGAGCCTGCTAAAATTATGAATTTCTTTTGTAGAACAATTTCTCAGAAACAGACTCAATATTCTCATAGAGAAAAAGGACTTTGGAAATAAATCAAGATATACTTCTGTTAAAGAAATCTCTAAATGCTTTTCCAAACTTCCTCTAATTGGTCTTTGGTCAGCATCGATTCTAAAAGGTGCTTCCTCACAGGTCATCACCATTTGTCCCTCCAAAGCTGTTCATCTGGGTCACTGTTCCTAAACAAAGTCCTTCAACTATGTTGTGCAACTGCTCTGTTTGCAGACATTGAGAAAGAAGGGCCTAAACGGCTGCGACAGCCCAGACCCCGACGCAGACGACTCGGTCGGCCACAGCCCCGAGTCCGAGGACAAGTACAGGAAAATAAACGAGGACATTGATCTGATGATCAGCAGACAGAGACTGTGTGTAAGTACCTCTTGTTAAACCCCGAACCTTCCTCTCACCTTTCTTTCCTTTCTTCCTTTTCCCCCTATGCTTTCTGTTGCTTCGTCCTCGTCTCCTCGTGTTTGTCATCTGTTCCTACCACCCATCTCTCTGTCCCTTCATCTGTGTCTCCCTCCGTCTGTCTCTGTGGTTGTGGGACCTGGCAGGCATTAAGCAAGAAGGAGAACAAAGGCGGCGAAAGCCCGGAGCTCGAGTCTACTCTCATCCTTACCCCACGCACTGAGGAGAAATACAAACAGATTAATGAGGAGTTTGATCACATGATTAAAACTCATAAGATACCTGTAAGTACTAGGTTGACGCTACCCGCATCCTCAGCAGGCTAACAAAATGCTGACTGGCCAGTAACTGTTGAGCTAACCCAGCTAACCACCAATGTTTGCCACTAGACTAAATACACAAAGTGAGAGTGATTGTAAGACTAGAGTGAAATTATATTGTATACTTAGAGTAAAAAAAAAAAAAAAAACAGTTCTTTGATTTTGCTTGATTACAGTTGAGGAGCGGTCCTCTAATTTGACATAACTGTAACCAGAACTAGCAGGCATTGTTGCTATAGTAATTGCAGACTTTCTCTCATGACAAATTTGAACCTTACTGGGTTCCCTCCTTGAACCCGTTACCCATAATGCCTTGCCTGGCTCTCAGGGGAGGTGTGGTCTGCATGCGCTTTTCCTTTTCCTGCACCAAAACACAGCGCTCAGTCACCCGAAAAAACAAGGACATGCACTGTGGCAATGAAACAGCAGCAGACATTTAAAAACTCTTAAGCACATCCCTGTACCTCGCGAAACTCATCTCTTCTCGTTGCTGAAATAATTGAAGGCAAAGTCTTCAGTAGCCTAACAGCATCTTTGTTAATAGACTTAGATGTGTCAAGACATGTGAGCTGCTGGATTTATATTATATAGTGTTAATTTTACAAAAGAATCAAATCTGTAGCCAGCTGCCAGAAACCACAAAATAAAGGCTGCTTTGTATGTAAACTGAGCCTGCCCTTCATTCAGAAAGCCCCATATTGGAATGGTTAGTGCTCTAGCCTTACAGAGAAAGAGATAATTCCATGGTAGCTCATTTAGAGAAGAACAGTAGTGTCTAAGCCGCGCGGAGCTGGGGGAGATGTGGTTAGAAGCTAGGCAGGGGTTAGTGAGCTGGGATGGCGTGGCGGTGTAGGGTGGGTTTGGGATTGGAGCTGGGTGGGGATGGGGGTGGAACAACAGGGGTGGTGGTGTTTGGGGGGTGGGGGGGCGGGGGGCAGACTCACAACAAGTGGCAGTTCAGTGTGTGGTCAGGGTGGCTGCCAAGCACTGGGCCTCTGGATTGCAGGGGACTGTGGGGAGAGGCGGAGGAGGAAGATGAGTGAAAACAGGAAGGATGGCACCAGTTAAAGGACAGCTTACAGATGGGGGCCTTACAACCAGCAAAGGGATGTGTGTACACGCAAATGTGCGCACAGAGACAGTTCCGCCACTTTCAGAAAACACAGCATAGGGAAGTCATGAGGTATAAAAACTCCAACAAGGAATCCGAGATGGAAGAAATTACTGAGAGTCTTCAAAAAATAAAGCAGAACCAGAGACAGCCCCTTACTGGTTATACAAGAAAGCTTCCATAGCTTTTGGCGAGCCCACTCCTGAGTAAAGTTGCAGTTAAAGCGAAACGTTCAGAGGCCCGCAATAAAATAATATTTGGCCTGCAAAATGAACATTAGCAGAAGGGAGAAAATTGAAGAAGATGAAGCAACGCTATAAGACCCATATCCCACTTCCACGTAAGCCAGGCTGATGACCCCTGATGCGCTCCCTCCATGGCTCTGAGACACATGGCAATAATTTAGGCCCCTATTTTCTACTTCCTAAAGCTAACATGCAGGATCAACCACTTCCAGGGCACTCCCAAGGTTAAGCCCTTCTGCCAAGTGACACAATAAACATGACAAACTAGACGCCTGGGGCCGACAGGCTACCTCTACTCATGTTCCTGATGACCGATCTGAGTCTACCCCTTAATAACGCTTTGCATTAGCTCCATGTGACAGGAAAATAAATGATTCCTATTTACATTCAGTTATCCAGTCTTGAAACTACTTTTGCAACAAAATACTGCAGATTTGTTTTTTGTGAGGTGAAGACAGACTGCATGTCTTTAGCTCTTTTAGAACAGTTGGATGCCATTAGCCTTCCTCTCAGTGAACAACGGCCTTCTTATTTATTTTATGTAATACACTAGGAATGTATTTCAGGGAATCTAAACGAGTGACCACAACATTATATATCCTCAGGTCAACCTTTTGCCTTCACAATGACAAAGGCCACAACATGTAAGGGGCAAAACAAGAGTTCTTTAAAGAAACATTTGACTCTCTTCTTTTACTATTTCCATTGTGTTGCCTTTATGTATTGCATGTGTTCCAAAATGGGAAATAGTTTTTATGTGAAACTGCGTATGCTGCTGCCTTGTCCAGGACTCCCTAGAAGAATATATCTTTTATCTCAATGGGACCCTCCTGGCTAAATAAAGAATAAATTAATAAATAAATATTAGTAGCATCCGAGGTAACCTATCAATGCTGGATCAAGTTTGAGTGACAAAGTATTTCCAACTCATATATCATCTTGGTGGGAATTTGAGTAACTCTGAGAGGAGTTTTCTAGGCGCTTACCCTTTAATTTCAGTGCTCCCCTCCAAATTTCATGCTCTCCTGTATTTTTAGTCTTTGTTTTAGTTGTTCTCTGTATCATCTATGCATGGCTGTCTATTGTTAGTTGTCCATTTGTCCTTTTAAACTTGGCTGTCTGTCTTTTTTTTCTTTTTGTTTGACTGCTTTGACTGTAGATAGTCAAAGAAATTTTTTTTAAATTCCTTTGTGATCCTGGAGTGTTTCTGAATTGTCACGTCTCTTTCTCTTTTGTGTCCATTACTTTACTCGAAGGCCTTGTTTTGCTTTCTTCACTCACTGCAATCATTAGTATCTTTAGTCTAATCAAACTTCTGTCTGTGTCCCTCTTTTTCCCTCTCTCTCTCTCTCTCTCTCTCTCTCTCTCTCTCTCAGCAGACCGTGCCCCAATCGAACTATGACATGCCTGTGTCCATTCCCGTTAGCAACCAGAACAATCTCATATACAGCCATCCCGGTGGTTCCCTGGGCAACCACAACCTGTTGCCACTGGCGCACCATGGCCTACAGAGAAACAGCATGTCTCCCGGAGTTACACACAGACCCCCCAGTGCAGGTAACACAGGAAGGGCATCACACGCACTCAATGCACCCATGTGCACGCTGTTATACCATCTGTCTATCTTCTCCACTGTGTGTGTACCTGTCTGTTATGCTAATAGACACACACATCAAATGCACAATTTATTTTATGACAGCCACCCACAATATTCCACCTAAAGGAATGAATCCACAGTCCCTCCTATATATATATTCACATATTGCCTGCTCAGTGTTTTGTTCAAAGTAAGTTGAAGATTTAATATCATATTAAATCCCAGCCTACAGTCTCGTTGATTTAGTGTGAGGTTCTGCTACTATGTATAGGCTTTGAGTTGCTGGTGACATAATCAAATCAGGCCTGTTGGTTCGTTATTGTTGTCCAAAGTCCCTTTTCTGTCCCTCTGGTCTGAAGGCTGCTGCCCACACCCTCACCCTGTCATTACGACTGTATGCTAGAAGCGCTAGCACAAACTCAATATGAGTTTTGGCACTCACAGCATCCACACCAAACCGCACACGTTCTGGACCCTCCCACTCTTCCACCTCACATGACTTAAAAATAATAATGTGTCATTTTTCTTGGACGGAAGCTTAATGCATCCACTCGCAGTGTCCAGTTGCTCAGAGTGTTACGGTTTGAGTGGGAAAATACTTCTGGTATCAGTACAAATATGATGTACTGACACACAAACACACACACACACACGCACACACACGGTGGATTGCGATTAAATTGAGTTAGTTTCTGAAAGGCCAGCAAGGTAAGAGACAGGAGGCATAGTGGATGTTACGTGGGTGTCTATCCTCTAATGGTTTTCTCTCTTTTGCTCTTCTCTCTCTTTCATCTTTCAGGTGGCCTCATGGGTGCTGACCTCACCACTGGCGCAGGCACCAGTGCTGGTAAGAATGGCCTCCTCTTCTCGCTCACAGTTGTCTGCTAACACACACACACACACGAACACACACACACACACACACATGGCACCCACTCACCCACTCTGGGCCATAAAATGCATGACTAATAGTAACCCAAACCCAAGTGGAGATTTTGTCCATGATGTGTTGATGTTAGTGGTCGTGGAGTTCATCTGGGAATGTTTGCCTAGTGCTGGGGCTGTGACACATCCTGCCTGCGTTCAGCTATAAAATGGTAGAACAAGTGTGGGGAAACAGAAATAAAAAATTGCACTAAATACTGAAGCAGCAAATTGACTGACGGGCATTCAGAAGAGATGGACTTTTGAATGTGCAGTTGAATTTTCTCTGTTTGTCTAATTGAAGAGCCGTCTTTTTTATTTCTACCACCTTTTGGATTTGGATGTAAATTCCAAATGACAACACCCATAGCTCCCATTTGGAGCACACGCAACACTGTTCCACAGTAACTGCTGTCATATGTCTTCACCCAAATTAATTCAATGTTTGGAGTGGCTCACCACGGCAAAATGATCCCGTGGAGAGTGGAGCAACCCATGTTTGAGGAACACATGTAAGGAATCTTATGTGTTAGCTTCTGTGTGTCTATGGATTTTTATCCCTGAGGACATGTCAGGCCCATGTTTATGGCGAAGAGACTCCCTTTTAAAGGGTTAAATTTTACAGCCTTGACGTATAGTGCAGAGTGTAAAAATGTAGAGCGGTGGGGTCAGAGGGGTACAGCTGGGTAGCCTTGTCTGGCCCCTAGGGCTCCATCACAAGGGGTCAATGGCTGGTTTCTCTGTCTGGTCGCTCATCACGCACACAACAGGACCATTTGTTGTGGCGTGTGTTCCGTCGACGGCGTGCTGCAGAGCATGCTTCAAATGTACCCTTTGTGTCACCGCGTCGGAGGAACAGAGGCGCTCTGTGAGAGCAGTGTGTCGCTCAGCAGCAGCGAAAAACACGACGTGGAGAGAGAGTCATGTGGGAGCTAAAAGATTCCATTCAAAGCTCTCTTAAATCTCATCTAGGGGGAGAGAGAAAGAGCGTGTGGGGGGGGGGTGGGGGGACCCCAGTGATGAATATCCACTGATGGTGGAGGCATGTGTGCAAAGAAGAAACAGTGAGGAAACACAGATGGAAGTGTTCTGTGAACTTGGTCAGCCATTTTAATGATGTTCCTCTAAGTGACTCAGTGTGAGGTGGCCCAGCCACTGTGGCACCACAAAGGCTGCTTTAATGTTCCTCTTCTCCTCACTGTAAGTTTTGATAAAATGATTGTACAAGTAGCTGTCTGGCCCGTGTATGAGTGTCTTAAGTGGCGTGGCCCAAGTGGCATAGGAGGTGCCTTTTGTGTGTGTGTCTGTAGACGTGTGTACGTGTGTGTGGTTCTGACATGCATATAAACACAACACCTCCTTTGTGCCTCAGATGTAATGTTTCCACTGTCTGTAAAAAGAGAGTAAGGAGAGAAAATGACAGCTTTTAAAGCCCAACTCACATGTAATTAGCATTACCTGAGGTCCTCTTGAAGTTTGGAAGGATTTCAGAAGTCGTTTGTGTCTTAATCCTGTTAGAATATGCCATGTCCTCAATCTGTAAAGTTAGAATTCCACTGATGATTACGTACCAAATTTTACCAAACACAGGTCATCTCAGTAAATTGTCTCAGTTTTATATATTTTCTCATTTCACAAAAAAAAAAAAGATTCCTTTATTTCTTTCCCTTTTCTAGGCTAGCATTGATGAAGTGGAAATGAAAGATTTGATAGCATTTTTAGGGGGAATTCAGAAGGCTCATGCAGCTATAATGTATGGCGCCAGCAGTCATTGTTTCCACCTTTGTGAGAATAGTCCATTTGAACAGGCTGGTTCACAACTCGTGACACAAACTGGTATTTTTTCAAATGTCATAGCCCAGGGGAGTGTATACTGTTGATATAAATAACACTAATTATAAAGATACAAAAAGCCCAAAATCCTTCTCTATTTTTAAGGGAGCAAGGCAAAGACCAGTTTTGTTGTTAGTTGCCTGGCAACAGCATTGTCATGACTAAACTACTTGAACCCAAAGCATATCCTGTACTCAACTTCCCATGTAGAAAATTAAAACTTAAGAGTTCCTTTTTATTGCAGTATTAGCATTAAGACGCAATATGTTCCAATCATAATGGAATCATATCTGTCAATAATCCTTGGGATTTGGCATGTCAATTTAAATATAACAGACTTTTTGTTTATCCTGTGCAAAACGCAGACATAGAGGTAAAGTCTAAATTACATGAGGTCCCCAGGTAATTCCAGTCCCGTGCAAATGGGGCATGTTACTGAAAGGCTGAGTCATCATGTCTCTTCTATGGAAATATTATAGGAAGCGTGTACGTGCATGCGTACGTTCGCTCATTTATATACAGTATGTGTTCAATCTGTCAACTCCTTTTCTGGCTAGGAGAGAATGTGAGGTGAGGAAAGAGACAGAACGTCAGTGAAGGAGAAAAAGAGAGCTGATGAAGGGAGCTCAGTCCGGACCAAGGCCCGAGCTTGTAAAAACCTCCCACCTCCATTTGTGCAATTATGTAGCTGTCATCTATGCTCCGATCAGCACCCTGCTCACCAAAGCAGTGTGAGAAATTAACAAGAAACTCTTGTCACCTCTCACGTTGATCACACACCAATTAATGCCTCAAATGAGTTCCATACAAGCTACATCTGGTCAAAATCTCACAGAAATACAAGCTAAAAAGCACACATACTAGAACTGACAACAAGTCACGTTCAGTAGATCAAACATTGTGTGTCTCAATCTTGGCAACACCTCACACCAACTGTACAAGTTGTAAGCATGAGCGTGACACCTTGGTTCAGTTGGAGAATTCATGGTTGAATGCACATTTGGCCAAACCGCAACGGAAGAGTGTGTGAGTATGGGGAATAGAATGGGGCGCGCCTGTTAGACCACAACAGGACATCAGAAATTTGTTCAGTAACAGTAAAATGTACATGAGTTTAACCACACCTCTCCATTGTGTGTGTGTGTGTGTGTGTGTGTGTGTGTGTGTGTGTGTGTGTGTGTGTGTGTGTCTGTGTCTGTGTCTGTGTGTGTGTGTGACAGAGAGAGAGAGAGATAGAGAGAGAGAGAGAGAGAGAGAATGAATACTCTAGGGGGGGCTTGTCAAACACATGGATCTCGAAGTGCGCTAAATTGTAACCATGGTACCTAGAGACAGATTGCAATCCTTCAGCTTTGACCTCAGCTGTCCCCTCCGCACCTCAGAAATAGCAAAAAGCTGAATCTCAGATCTGATGTCGTTCTCTATGTGTGAGCAGCAAAACAGACTCCTGGCTTGTGTTGTGTTTAATTTTGGTACTTCCTGTAAACGGTTGACGCCAGCCTGCGCCGCAGCTCGACCGTGCAAAGTAGCATTAGAGGAAAAGAATGGAAATGAACTCTCGATATCGTGTCTTCCGCTGATATGGTAGTCGAGCCAATGTGTCCCTATTGAATGCAACTGTCCTAAAATCAAAGTGATCAAGCTACAGAACAGAAAGATTTGAGTCACGGTTCTTGCTTCATTAGCTTAATTAGCCAAGGATTTCACTTTTGAAGTGGAAGGACTGGCCTATGCCACTCATGATCATGGTCACCTAGCAGATAATTGACTAGATGGCAGCCATCTCTGCAGGGTGGCAATAAACAGATGTCTGATTAACTGTCACCAAGATGAATTCCGTGTCATCTTGACCAAAGTGTGTATTAATGTCTCTCTATAGCTCAGTCTCTTTTTTTTATTCATCTGTACAGAAACACTGATGTACTTCCTGCTGGGTTATTTACTAAAGTGTGTGTATGCGTGGTGTGTGTGTGTGTTTTATGTGTGTGTGAGGTCTCATTCATCTATCTCCACATGCACCCACTCAATCTCACAAAGGGCCAGCCATGAGAATGATAGAGCGGGAAAACTGAAGAGGCAGCTGCCTCTTTGCTAATGGGAGATTGACACTGGAACTAAGAGGGTCCAATACAAAACACACATGTGCATCCATACGCATGGCTCGCGCATAAGCATTCATACAGAATGTCTCACAGAGTCTCAAGTCGTACTGTGCTTATGTCACTTTCTGTGACAGAAAAATGGTGCTTATGTAGAATCATGCTCATGCAAAATTGCATACAGCAAAACATACAATAACACGCAAAGTCTATGTTGTTAACATCAACTCGTACATGCTTACACATCACATACAGTATGCCAGCAGAAGCACAAACAGTGTGTGTGACTGCTGGAGTGACTGCTGGAGTGTGTACGTACACACTCCAGCAGTCACACACTGTTTTTCCCGTTTTCTGTCAGACGGCCTCATTTTCTCTCACCGCTAGCGGTCGTTTACTCTTCAGATTGTTCAAATTGAGCTTTTGAGACTTTTCATTTCCAAACAACAAAAACCTCGCTCTCAAATTAAACAAAGATCAGCGAGGGAAATTGCCCAGGAAGACATCTGCGACTCATTTTCCCCTGGAGTATATGATTAGGAAATTCATTTATGTCTAACGTATAATTCCTGCCCGTCTTTCAAGTGGGAACGTCCACACAGTGCCCTGTGTTCTACCCCTTGGAAGAAGGAAGCAGAAGTAAGGGGAAAAACAGCCTGCGGGATTGGGTTAGAAACAAAGACTATGTTGCTTGCAAGAATGCTCCACTCTCAGTTTTTTTAATGATGTTGCTGGGATTTTGCCCCACCGGTTTCTGAGGAGGAAATGGGTGCTGTGCTGGGCCCTCCATATTTAGGGGAATGCAGATCTGGTGGCAAACCCAAAGCAGGGTCTTTGTCTCAAAGAACCACACGTGTGTTTAGCTCTGATGGCCAAATGATGGGTCCCATCCCTCTGTGGTCTTGCTACCCATAATTAGATGTTTTTACACGATTCGCTGGCTGTTGCAGGGCACATGTAGCCCTAAATGACAGTGACAGAGGTGGAGGGTGAGGTCCTCTTAAGTGGGTGCCTTTATTGTATGACTGCCAAGCAAACAGTGGTGATCACCAAGGCAAAAACAATACGCTGGTTTGACTATATGCCCCGCCAGCATTCACCACTTTCATGACACACCATTTACGTCTCTTCAGACTAGTGAGCTAAGAAAATGTCTACCACAGGAAGTGGAGATGAGACAGAAACAATAAAAAGGAGCACACGGTGAAAATGGATGTATGTAGTTCTTCAGCAGAATATCCAAAATTCATTAAACTTTTGAACCAGTTCAATAACATATCGCTGTGTCTTTGGTTCAAATAGCTTTAAATATTCAATGTTTCTCTACCTCTTTCTCCCCAACCTTTCTTTGTTCTCTCAGGAAATGGATATGGGAATCATCGCAACTCGCCAGGGCTGCTGGTCTCTCCGGGTGGCATGAACAAGAACATGCAGGCAAAGTCTCCCCCGCCCATGAACTTAGGCATGAACAACCGCAAACCTGACCTACGTGTGCTCATCCCCCCTGGCGCCAAGAACAACATGCCCTCCATCGTGAGTAATCTTTCTCTCTTTTCATATCCCCACTGCATATCTTCCTGTCTAAGCGGAGGGGGGGGGGGTCTCTCATTTTTTAGATCTATTGTTGATTTCCTTTCATGTGCCCTCTGCTGCTTTCGTCTCCTCATATCAGACTTGGGTTGATGAGGTTATGTTTGTGATAAGCTGGACTTTTGGTGCATGACATTTTTGCTGTTTTCCCATGTGCCTCGGCAGCTTCTTAAACCTTTCTTAAAAATGTACTTTTGGTCCAAGTCTGATATACTGTCAGATATATTCCCTGTGCAGTGTCTGTGTGCATATGTGAATGCTTATAGCCACTGCTAATAATGCTAATAGCCACTGGTATTTCTTTCTCCTCTCTGTCTAGTAAGATGTGTTCAGAGAGAATAGTTAAACTAGTTAGTCGTTGTGTTTCCGTTGGCTCAATCCTACAGCAGCTCCTCCCTAGATCCACTCTTTGCCACCACTCCCATATTCTCACTCGCACTCACTAATTTGAATTTATTACCCTCCCCTTTTAATGCCGTCAGTCTGAGGATGTTGATCTGCTATTGGTAAGTCAGACTGCCACTCAGATTTAGAAATCAGAACAACCTTAAACGGGTCTTAAGAATCTGAAGGTTGAAGGGTTTTCTAATGAGAAACTGGTTAAGATAGTTCTCGAGATCGCGTCTCTTGTAGAGTCTGACGTCTTAATTTGCTTTCGATTCTTTTCATCACTGCTGAGGTTATTAGAGCTAGATACAGCATTTTTGAGAAAAGCGGTCCCGACTCCAGAGTAACTTTCACCTTTATTGTTGCTGACTCTGCTGAAGGCTCCAATGTCACCGCTCGCAACATTTTGTGAGGGCACAGTGCCATCCAGTGGTGTGTCACAGTTAAGCAGCCTGGCCTCTTTTCTTGCCTCAGCCCTTGTGTGTCTACTCCTCCCTTCCTTCCTTTTATCTTTTCGCCTGCGTCTTGCGTCACACACGTACAGCTCACAGCTTTTATTACTCAGAATGTAGAAATGAAGGGCAACAAAAGAGTACTCTTTCATTTTGCTGCAAACCTCCATTATTTTCTGCCAAACCCTCCCCTCCGCTAAAGTAAATTGCCTCTCCCTTGCCGTCGCTACCCTGCGTTGCCTTGGAGACCGATGGTGTTACTATAGCGACAGTGGGCCCTCGGAAAGGGTGGTAAATGATAGGGTTGGCAGGGTTCAGCCGTGCCGCATGTCAAGTGATTAATTTCCCCTGAAGTTGGCATCACATTCATTCTCTCAGCATCTGTTGAGTGAAAGAAAGAAATGAAAGGGAAAAAAAAAGAAAAACTTTCTTGGTTTATTGCAGTTTTTTGTTTGTTTTGTCTGGGAGTTGATTTTATGTTTTCAAGCCTCTCTCATCTCTCTTGCTCTCCCTCACACAGAACCAGAGAATAAACAACTCCCAGTCTGCTCAGTCATTGGCCACCCCAGTGGTATCAGTAGCAACTCCCACTCTACCAGGACAAGGCATGGGTGGTTACCCATCTGCCATCTCTACTTCTTATGGTACCGGTATGTGTACCATCTGTGTGATCTTTATACATTACATTCTTATTTGTCCATTCACACATTCTCTGTAATTACCTTTTATATGCTTTACATGATGTAACTATAGTATAGTTCCAGTTACCCTGTACTACACCCAAATAATCTAACAAATCAAGTTTCGTTTCAGATAAAAAAAATTGTTATCAACTTGACTCATTTCATGTATATGTGTTGCTTTTTGAAACCTACTTCCTAAAGTGTTATATAATAGTCTAACAGCAGAGGGTGCTATTGTCACACCAACAAACACGGAACAGGTTCAACTAACATCACAGCGCCATTCATCAGAGCTACATTCTCTTTGCAACCTTGCTTGAACTTCTTTGAACAACCTGTAATCTTCCTCCTCCTCTTCCCTTTTCCTCCTTGTTTGCACACAGAGTATTCCCTGAATAGTGCAGACCTGTCCTCCCTGTCTGGCTTTAACAGCGGCAGCTCTCTTCACCTCGGCTCAATGAGCGGTTGGCAACAGCAACATCTTCAGAACATGCAGCATTCAGCTCTCGGCCAGCTAGGGTGAGTGCGTTGAACTTACTTTGAGGTTTTCTGTTGTCGTGAAATGCATGATTGACACATCAAGAGTCTGTTTTAAACTTTCACTTGCAAGGTCCAACACAAATATCACACCTCCCTATTTTCATGAATATTTCTGTGTGTGTGTGTGTGTGTGTGTGTGTGCGTGCGCGTGTGTGTGGGTGCTTGCATGTATGTTTGCGTGTGACAGACTGACTTTAAGATCACTTTGATTCTTGCTCTGTAACTCTGTAACCCCTTTGCGTTTCCTCTCCTTCCTACAGAAATTGCTCTAGCTCTCACTTATGTCAGGGTTCAAATCTCTCCCTGCCCTCTGCTCAAAGTCTGCACATCAAGTCCGAACCTGTTTCTCCTCCTAGAGATCGCACCAGCAGCACGGGGGGCTACGGTGGGGTACCACCTCCCCAGAACCGCCAGGACTCGGGACGCTCCCCTGTTGATAGCCTGAGCAGTTGTAGCAGCTCCCACGAGGGCAGCGACCGTGATGAGCACAGGAATGAGTTCCACTCACCTCTGGGACTGGCCCGGCCCTCCCTGGACGAGCGCGAGAGCCCCTCCATCAAACGGGTGCGCCTGTCAGAAGGATGGGCGACATGATAGCTCTGTCCTCTCCCCGGCAATGCCCCAAGTTGCCCTGAGCCCCCGACAACGCAGCGTTATGATGCCCCCACGTCAGCTCCCTCCTCTTCCTCCTCTCGCTCGATATCACGAGTCACCCACCACCCAACCCCATGGCCTCTCTCCTTTTATCTATTTAACGCTGAAGGAAAGAAAAGGGACAGCCCTTTTGAAAAATATGTTTGTAATTTCTTTTCCTTTTTTTTTTTATTTTCTTTTTGCTGAGTGTGTGTGCTATACATATTGACATTATATAAACCAGTGGGGTGTTGTTATGGGGGTTTGGGAGGGTCGGTGTTGGTTGGGATGGGATCTTGGGGTATTTTTGTTGGGGAACTATGCATAAATTGTATTGTGTGTGGATAAAAAGAATCACGTATGCATATATCTTTACACGTGTGTGTATGTGTACATATATGCATATCAACAAATAAACAAAAAAAATAGTCAGGTACTCTATTTCATAAAACGTACTTACACTTTGCCTCAGCGATATAACAGTGACTAGAGACAAAAAAAAAAAAAAAAAAAAAAAAAAAAAAAAAAAAAAAAAAAAAAA
>CALSBV010010907.1:2889693-2931748 GCA_943590825.1 Bovichtus diacanthus | reverse complement strand
AAAAAAAAAAAAAAAAAAAAAAAAAAAAAAAAAAAAAAAAAAAAAAACATTAACATGAGAGTGAGTGTGTCCAATGGAAAACACCTTAGCACTTGATTTGGACAAACAATACATGTGTACAGTGTCGGTTTCATTGCTATATACCTTCTCTGCAGTTCTCCCTTGCAAAAATGTGTGTTAACATTAGATGATGTCATGTTGCAGGTTCAACGTATTTATGTAAATAGAGGGTCAAGGGGGGAAGGGCAGGGGTCAAAAGTTGCCAGACATTACAAGATTTATTTACTCACTAAATGAAAAGCTATTATGCAACATTTGAAGGATTGTACAGGTAAACAGGCAGACCCAATGCTAGACGTGTGGAACCTTTGATGATTTTAGCGCTCCCATTAAAGAACGGAGCTGAGCGAGGACCACCCTTTGATCTAAGAGCTGCGTTAGTGTAATCAAGAAAACTCTGGATCTAGTATTAATATTCAGTATTAATAAACAAAAAAAAAGGAAAAATAAAAAACAATTGTACGATACACTTGCTTATATTTTCATATGAAAGGAATACAATGCAAAGCATTTTTGTGGCTTTTTGTAGTTTCTATAAGCCAGAATGTGTTTTTTGATAGCTTTGCTAATAAGAGATGGATAGTTCACCCCGAGGGGAAAAGAAAGGGCTTCGCAGTCCTAAGCCATGAAAAACAGACTGAGATCCAATGCTTTGCTGAACTGTTTTATCTTTGTAGAGGTTTGTTTTTAAACGTGTATTTCTAATTATATATAATAATGGTAATATTAAGATTCTTTTAAAAAAAATCTGTGAAATTAACATGCTTGTGTATAGCTTTCTAATATATAAATATATATACTAATGATTTCTGTTGGTTTCTTAGTGGAGTTTCTCTGTGCAGTTGCACATGTTGTCTGGTTTGTTTCATTTTGAGCCCTGAACAGTGCTGTTCAGGGGTGTATTTAGTCTAACCTGAAAAACCAGCTGGAAAGCATTGCCAGGGTTTGTGTGACGGAGGAAAGACAGGCCTGAATGCTGAAACACAACCTGTTAGTGGAAAAATGTCATGAGACTGGAACTGGGGACGACACAGAAATAAATGTTGACACATGATGTACATGACTGTCGTACTGATGAGGAAATATGACTGACCCCTAAATGCATGTCTAGATGCATTTGAATGCGTCAGATATTTCATTCTTAAACCTAAATGATCTAATTTAATACAGTTAATCTCATAAAAAAAAAAAAAAAAAAAAAACATGCTTTTGACATTAGCGATGTTCTGTTCCATCTCAAATCTTCACCACTTTGTGTTCAAGACGTTGCACAAGCCCTCACCCAATCGATGCCATTTTTCTTTTCAATCATATTTATGTAATATCATTTCAAGTGCATTGTGATTAATTATCCCCGGTCATTTGCAAACCTAATTTGATTTGGTGTCGTCCTGTGACTCCTCATGTTCCACTCTTCAAAACAGGGTTCCACATCATTTACCACATGTCACATGACAGTTCAGCGTCAGATACTCAAAGACAGATTGATCATGCTGGTATGAAAGAAGCACAATTGTTTATTTTAAATAAATAGCTGTTTTGATTTTCTCTTTTTTAAACAATGAAACTATCCACATATCTCTCTGCCTCCCACTCCCGTATCTGCTGTCACTTAAGTGTTATAATATTTCTGTGTGCATATTACATGC
Organism: Bovichtus diacanthus; assembly: GCA_943590825.1. NCBI lineage: Eukaryota > Metazoa > Chordata > Actinopteri > Perciformes > Bovichtidae > Bovichtus > Bovichtus diacanthus. Next base: position 2,930,039 of record CALSBV010010907.1, on the reverse strand, counting down.
AGGTTCACTATGTTGTTACTGTATACAGTCTGTGTAGTCAAACAGGGGCAGAGCCTCTATAATGGTGTTCTTTCTCTTTTTTTTTTTTTTTTTTTTATTCAATACAAAAAGGTTTAGAAAAGAAATAAACATGATGTTTCAGGCAGCATAAGTGTGGAGAAACCAAAGCCAGTGGCATTTCTTTGTTGTAAACCCAACTTTTATTTTCACATTCATTTATGGTTTTTGCAAGCATTGAAACAAGACAATAAAAGAATTTGCTCAAATGTACAATTGGTTTCACATTTCAATTTCAGTCAGTCAAATGTAGCTGTAGATGTCATACAAACCGCAGTGATTTACCTGTTTAGTTGCTCATTTGTCTCCCTGTGCATTGGAAAGGTTATATTCAAAAAATATATATATATTTTGTATTTACAATTTTGCAATTCGCTGAGAACAAACTGAATCCTTCAGGCCTGATCATGTGAAACACATGCTTGCTGTCCACTTGATCAAAGCACACCAAACCAAAATGACCGTGCTACTTGATAACGGATAAAAAAAAATAATGCTGGTTGATTAGAGTGCTGTAGCTTTGACAATAAGTTTAACCAAAGACAGAGAAAACGTGTCTTTATATCTTTGTTTTTTTCTTCTTGTGTTTGTTCAATTTGAACGACGTTATTATTTTTTTTTCTTTTTCATCACCTGTTGATCAGTTGTTCCTTTTCATTATTATAATAGACTAAATGTTGGTACCTCAAAATTGACCCAAGCAGTACCTCAGCTGATGTTCTGATAAACAGGGGAGACCATACACCTGTACAGCCATGTGTAATAACCATGTAATACCATTGCTTAAGGTCCCTACACTCACATGGGACTCTTTGTTGCTCCACTGTGTTTGTGGTTTATTTAAGTTGTATTGGAAAGCTGAAAAATACCATTTTTTTCTAAAAAAGAGTAATATGTTAAAATGCTTAAAAAGTCAGTCTGTAGTATCAAATGTAGCCTGTATAAACCTGAATATGGGAGAGGTTTGGAACTAAGGTTTTCTGGAAATCAAGAGCGGCTTTCAGCGGCATAAGCTGGCCTTTGTCGCCACTTGAGACTAAGATGGTATTAAATTAAATCCACATCTCTGTAACTCAAGGGACTTGATTCAGCTGTATGTAGTGAAAACGTATGGGGATGGAATAAAAGTCTCCTCTGCTGGAGGGAAAGGCTATTTGTATTTTGCAGAGATTTCAGTAAAGTTACTGGCTTTCTTAGTTATCCTGATGTGGCTTGGTGTGATTTCATTGTGTTTGACTTGTTTCTGCATGCATCTCCAAAACGGCAGCCACTTCCATACTGTACAGACTCAAAAAGAAAAACACATCAACGTGAAAATCTTCCATGATGTCAGTGCACGGTGCCATATAGCAGCTCCACTTCCAGACAAGACATTGTATGACATTGAAATAATGACAACAGCGTCATGTTCACATTTGCTTATTTAAAGTTACATGTCTTTTTTTTTTTTTTTTTGAATGAGCATTCTCACATAGGTATTCATACTGAAGACATTTATTTCACATTTAAAGCCAAGGTTTATCTCACTTAACATTACAGTTGCAATATTTATCTTCAGTGTCACATTCTGTCTTAGACAATATACATGGACCTTACATTCACTGGGAATAAAACGTGGTCATAAACAATGCAAACACAGTGATCTGCCCCAACAAATCAAAGAGATGTGAACACACTCACATGTAAATGGCCTAGGCCTGCTCCAGGACTATCTTGCATTCCTGAATAAAAGAAGGAAGAACAAGAAGGGGGGAAAAAAAATAGAAAAGGAAGGAATACCTCGTTCAGTAAAAAAAATCGCTGATTTCCTTTTCTTTCTTTCTTTTTTTTTTTTTCTGGTTGCCCTGTAACGATCGTGTGGGACCGTCTGACGCAAAGAAAACGTGGAGGAGCTGTTAAGAGTTGCGTGTAAAATGAGAATGGCAGTGGACAGCGCATTTCTGGCTTCTGAAACAGCTGCACGTTTATTAAGAGACGATGATGGAGTCTTACATTGTCAACACGCAAACATTAATACAATGATATAATTATAAAAATTCAAAAATGAGACACGTTTGATCCCAGCTGGGTTTTTTTGACGCGTTCGCTCCTTTCTTTTTCTGCCTACATAACTGGCGTTTTGATTTTTCTTCTTTACCTAAAAAAATCATCAACCCTTTCTTCTTCTTTATCACTCATAGTGGATACAGATTAAAACAAGCATGCAACACAAAAATATATGTTTTCATTTAGTCTTTGAAATTCGACAGCGAGCTCTTCTAACCTTTTCGTTTTCTTAAGTATCCCTACTATTGTTACTTATTTTTGTATGTAGCATAATATCTATGATTTCAATGGGATTATTGTTTAGTTTTTCGTTAGAGTCTTGGACACGCGGGACAGTTTTGAAAGACCATGTCTCACATCCTGCTGACTCCTCAGAAGACAACCCGAGTTTAAAGTGAAGATGCACTAATCTTTCAAATCATTCGTAGAAAAGCACGTAACACATGTTTTAGAATCTCTGGGATCCCTGTGTCCTCTTTAATTGAGTCAGTCCAGTCAATTGGAATACGTTATTAGAAACGAAAAGTGTGTTATGATGCGTTTACTGAACGTGCCTGCGAATGTCTGCCTACCTGTAGGATGAGACATTTAAACAATTTCATGTTTCATCATCAATGATTCATTTTAAATGTTAATTGTGAGCTAAAAGCAACACAGTGTATAACAACAATTATTTTTGAAATATCCCAATTATCTTCAGCTTTATTTGGTGTGTTTCCGACTCTTCCCATTTAATTGTTGGATTATGGAGATGGAGTTGGATTTCCATCTGAAAGAAAAAGTGAATAGTCGTATAGGCTATATATTATCAGTTACCTATCATATAGCTCGAAGTCGATTATATTTTAAAGACGCAAAAACAATGATAAGTGTGATAACGTTGCCTCAAAGAAGTAGATTCAACACAATTGTATTTATTTCATTCGCGCAAAATTTATGTAACTGTAAAACACAAACACGTGCTTTTATCATTACATTTTTGCTCAAAATCAAAGATCACGAAATCATAATTCAAGTGAAATCCTTCCACGTCCCACAGTAGGCTGCAATCGAAAAATGATTATCTTAAATACGCTCAATAATACTATGATTGATGGTACTTAATAGTTAGTTAATATGATATGACATTACTGTAACGGTATATTGTATTCGCTGTATTACTGCAATATTCCGATAGGGATCCGTGTGTCTATGCTGCTAAACAGCAAGTTTTCTGGTTTTAGAGTTTATAGTATTTATATCTGGAGAATATCCCCGCAGTATATGAATTCTTCTAAACTGTCTTGCACGTTACTGTAATGCGTTTTTGCAGGTTTTAATTAGGCCGCACTCCATGAAGTCCCCCCACTGCTGTATTACATTAAGCTCCTAAAGGATTTGAAGGGTTAATTCCAGTAGCCTGTGGTGAAGAAGGCTGATAAAGTCGCTGGAGGCACAATATAATTTATTATATGTCAGAAATAATCGATTGTGACAACAGTTCTCACAATTTCTCAAAAGTCAGACTGACGCAAAACACGTCACCGTTTGAAATGGGAAACAGGTATAAATCTGATCAATCTCGTGTTAAACGCCACGGATGCGAGGCAAATAAAAAATGTGAGTATGGTCAGAGAATATGAGAAAACAAGAACATGCAATTCTCAACCTAAATAACAATTTTTTTTTAAAAAGAACACATGTTTTTAATTGAACTAATATCCAGTTAAAAATAATAATAATAAGCAGGCCTTAATAATGTTTTAACACTGCATAAACCTAAAATGTGGCCATGCATGATTATATGTCCCAGTTTAGGCTACAAGTGCCACATTTTGTAGGATCTGTAGACGCCAGTCAGGTGAGGCATCTCCTCTGATTGGACTGTGGCAATTTAGGTTTTCGACACAAAAACATTTTTTAAGATTGTGCACGTGCATTCTGTGTGTACGGAATTTTACACGCACTCATTTGGGCGGGGTGACGGCGCCAGCAGGTGTATGTAGGCTATTTCAGTGACTGTGCAGGCTCGCCACATTTTCCTCATCAACATTCTCCAATATCACCACTAGATGTCACCATTTAGTCGTCTAACCATCCTCCCCAAAAACCGTCTCCCTCCTCATCCTCAGACTCCAAAGCTGCTTATTGAGATGGAGCAGACATAGATAAGCCTGTGTACTCTCCACTAACTGCTTCATCAGATAGAGAATATTCCTCCCGGATCATTTAAATACACACATTATTGTTTAAAATCCGATTTTAAACTAAAAGATACTAAATCATGTGAACTAAAAACAACAGTGAGATAATAATAAAATCATTTTAAAAAATAATAATAATAACAATAATAATAAAAATAGAAATCATTTAGACTTTCACATATAAATACAGTAGGCTCTAAGCTATGACCCCCCCCCCCTCTATTACTAAATGAGAAAAGAAAAAAAAGGGGGAAAAAAAAGTGTTTATCAGTGCACGAGACACCTCACACCTTTTCTAGCTACACGTATGGTATTGAAAAAAATTGCATGGCCGCTACTTTAACTTGGAAATTCTTTAACTATTTTGAAATTGGAGTAATGAAACTCCCTCATTACAGTCATTTCAAAAATAGTGTTTGCCAGACAAGGCTCAACGTGTTCATCATCCAAACTGCGTTGTAGGCTGGTGTCTGGCCAGAAATTGGAAGAGAAATATGTATTTTAATATATGATTTTTGACTCACTGGTTATTTCCTGAAAGAAGATGACCGTCCACGCTAATTTAGCTTGCCTCGTTTTAAAGGACACATTTAGCCGTAGCATTGACTCACATTACATCTCAATATGAGATCATTTTAAATAGAAATGTTAACACACAAATCCGTATTATTTAGTGTGTCCCTGTTTTCCACCACATCTATTTGAAATCTACAAGGCTGTTTTTCTTTGACTCGAACACGCGGCCTGGTAGATGTATTGTCACGACACGCCGTCATATTAAATGCAACCAAGTCGTTTAATCAAGAGGAACAGAGAGAATACCCGGTGTCCATAAATTGTGTCTATGCTATACACGATTAAAATGAGGATCACTGAGCAGCGCAGCGGGCTGCTCATCTCTCGAACTCCCATTAAAGAATCTGGTTATGGTCTAGGCTATGGTCAGCAGAAATATGGGGCTAGAGGTTTAAAAATAAAGTGAAATAAAGGTGAATAAAATCCCCTCATGTGATTTACTCTGCTAATGTTGAAGGTCCAACTTTCCCAGAAAAAAAAAGAGATGTTAACGAAATTGATTCGTTCTTTAGTGAGAAGATGACACCCAGAAAAAAATCGATAGAACAAGAGGTCAGATTAATGTTGTTAAATCATCTCCACCGCCTCTAATTACCTTTTCCGAATTCCAACTCCTCCCGCATCGAGCTATCGTGCAAGCAAATATATATATTGTATTGGAAGAATTCCTGTTTGATTGTATCTATAGCAACATCGTCAAACACTCCACATTCATAATAATTAATGATCTTGGCTATTTTAATCTGGGAAGGTAAACGAAGGTGTGTATATCCTTTCCAGGGTGGTGATGGGGACGTGGGTGATACAACTAAGACTATTTCAACTCTCAGGGAACCACCCATAAGTAACGTACTTTTCTAATATTTTTACAACAAGTAATGAGTAAATATGACTTTTGGGAGTGAGGGAACCAGCATAGGTTGGGTAATGGACTCCTGCAGCTTTGAATATCTTTACGTGAGCCAGCCTGACCACTGGTGTTGAGCCACGAGCAGTTTAAGAGCAAGGTTCAATGACGAGGGGAGTAGCCTATAGGGACTGCATCATACCAGAAAGTTTGCCCTCCTGGAAAACGTCCCACCAACTTGATAGAAACGTCGCACGTAGCCAAGCACCGAGTTCCGGCAGCAGCACCGTTGGATTTTGATAATTGAAGGTAAGTTCAAACGTTTGATGTCGGACTTGCTTTCTCTGCGGAGATCACACCGACGCAGTAAGTGCGATTTTTGCCAAAGAAAAAGAAAGACAAAGTAGAGATACTTGAATGGAGATGTCCGTCTTTTATTTTAAATGATGTGCTAATTTGTAGATATTGTTTTTTGTTTTTTTTTCTCTAAGCGCAATGAATGGCACTTGCATGCACACGCTCGTCCCTGTCACCACTGTGCGCGTGCACGGACACAGAGGAGACAGGCTGAACAATCTTACCCGAAATGTCAGCCCTGCGTCACGGATTTCTTACAAACCGGGCAGGAGACTTTTTGGTTATTAGTTTTCGCACAGCCCATGTCATTCTATTATTATGAGCCAGCCGTGTTAAAGTCTCGCCTCCTCAGTATTACCTCGAATCTCCTCTATTGTTTGCCCACCAGAGAGCTCTTTGTTCATGCATGCTGTCTATGAGTATTCAAAGGCTTTCGCCGATTTACATCACTCAGATTAAAGGAAATCGTAACTATTAAGACCACAACGCGGTGTCGTGTCACTGCAACACATTGGCCGACGATTATAATATGAAGTCCGAGATTTTAGGTTAATACATGTCATCGCTATAATAGGATTCACATCGATCTGAACGCACAGGCATGTACAATAAACACTGAGCGTTAAGTATGAAATGCAAATATATCCACTGAATATGCATCAATATTGAAAATAATACGCACACCAGAGCCAACGGCGTAGGAGAACTGAGAATGGTGGAGCGGGTCGTCTCATTACGCATGGGCGGTTTTCCACGCAGGAGCCACGGTTCCCCTTCTCTTCATGTCTGCCTTCTGTCCCGTTCACATTACCGAAGCCTCTTGGAAAAACAAACAAGGCTATGTTGGCTTTAAAAACGGCAATCAAACACCCAAGAACTGGCTGGGGGGGAATTACTCCGACTGCGGCCGGGCGGACTATGTAGTAAGCGGGATTTGCATATTTTGATGCGCTAATTGCCTTGATGTATTTAAATATGGCTGCACGTAGCTGATATGCTTGTCTACGTCATTGAACGTGCCCTCGTTGTTAAACTAAAACGTGAATCCGGTTGAATCTAATGGATACGCCTGCAATTAGGAAAATAGGGAGGGAGAGGGGGGGGGGTCATATGACAGAGGATGCTTTGCGATCACAGTTTCTGTCTTTTTAGTCACATGATAATTTGCTATTTGCTTCTTTTTTTTCATGAGACATACAGAAAAAAAAAGTATTTTAGAAAAAAAAGATTGTTTTAATATCTGAAAATTGTGACCGGTGGAAATAACAGAGCAGGTGTAGCCTGACGCGTTTGCGCCAAAGACAGAGAGAAGTGTTTGTCTTGCAGGGTAAAGTGCTGCAACTCCTTTTGCAGAAAAGTCGAGCATTAGTAATATATTCACACACACAAAAAAAAGTATGTCATCACCAAGAGAATTAGCTGAAGATACAGGCTACTGGTAGGCTACTGACAAGTAGGTCACCTCATTCTAACTTTTTTTTTTTTTTTATGAAAGATTTCTCTTATCTTTCTTTTGCCTTCTCTCTCTGGTCTGTGCGTGTCAGTGTGTGCGCGTGTGTCCACTTTAGGGAGGGGGCACGCGCGTCTGTGTGTGAGTCTTATAAGATTACCTCTTATTAGGATACTGGGAGCGAGGTTAAATTCACAAGTCCAGCATAGGCCTATACTGTACACACAGATCCAATCAAAACATTTTGAATGAAGTTTAAAGCGCTGTGTTTTTTTCCCTTTTCGTTTTATTATAGACCTCATTCTAGACTTAGTTTGGGAATTGCGTGTAGCAAATCATTTCCCCTCTGTCTGAAAACCGGTAAATGCGTTCCGTTTGTCAAAGCGTGTTAGCGAAGCGCCTGCAGCAAATTCATTACCACCCAACTGCGAGGCTCACTCCGTAACCTGGTCAGGGGAAGGGAGGGAGAGGTCCACGCCAAACCGCGAACAATGCTGCCTCAGTTCGTGCGTGCAACAAAAGAACCGAGGGAACTTGTTTGAGTTTCAGAGCACGTCCTCTCCTCACACAGAAGGATGGACTTTACACCCCCCCCCCCCCCCCCCCCCACACCCCTCATCATCACCTCCTCCCTCCTCATCCCACCCCACCACCCAACAGGGGGAAAAACTTGCACACTCTGAGAGCTTAACTGTGCACGCACTTTTCTATTTGGTGCTTGTAGACGTTATGGGAAAGTTGTCTCTCTCCCTACATCTCTCTCCCTCTCCCCATCCCTCCCTCCTCCTCCTCCTCCTCTTCTTCGTCTATCATGTGCTTGGGATATGCCCATGCTTTGCACAGAGCAGCCGAAGCACGTCTAATGCAGGCTACTGAGTGTTAGCGGCAATTTTAAAGTGATGCCCCCCACCAAATAATACGGCTGGGATATTTGAGGGGAACATATACCACATGACGGTACACACGGACCCAACTGAACACCGCTGTACTTCTCCTGCTTGGGACGCTTTCTGGTCGATTTGACTCACCTTTAGGAAGTAAGTGCAACTTTTCTGCCGGTTTTAATAGGCTGCGTAGAGGCGATCGTGTGCGTAAAGGTTTCCTATGTGCGCAAAAAGTTAAATATAGACTATCGATAAGAAATATATAGTACATATAAGTGAGTTGGCGTTGTATCAAGAGTTGATAAGGACTGATGGTGTGTAGGGAGATTGCACTTATTTAGAATGAGTAGTGAAGTTTGTGATTGTGGATGTTTTCTCACGGTTTGGAATCACTGATAAGATTGATAAGAAGCAACTGTATGCACTCCAACTGACCGGTAACTTGATAAAGTCTGATTCAGGTGTGTAGAAAAAAAAATCCATATCAATAATAGGGACTCGAATATTGTGCACTTTACGGCCGGCTTCTCTCGTTTTATTCTGCCTTCTGCAATAGAGTTCACTTTAGACTTTATTCGGCAGTAGTCCTAAAACAGTAGACTCGGTTGTGTTCCTCTAGGTTAAAAAAAAAACGAACATCTTGTTAAAAGTGGTGTTGCCTGGAATTATCATTATTATTAGGCCTATATATATCAGTGAAGACACTGTCTGTGGCTTTAGTAGTGTGGACTCGATAAAGTGTGAGAAATATGATTTCGGGAGCGAAGTGTTTGAGATGTGTTCGAGGCTCATTCACGTGCAGAAACACATTAGCAAACCATTTAAAAATTGCGAGATTATTTTTTTCTTCTTCCGAAAGCGAGTTGAAATGTCGTGAGGAAACAAAAGAAGAAAGTTCGGTTTATATGAATGAAAAAAAGGTCACCAAAATCGCCACACACTGTATTGAATACAAAGCGTTCATTGTATTGTTTATCCATGCGTTATTGCGCACGAACGCCTCGTTTGTTCAAATAATATAGCTAATAATGCGAATAGAATCACGCCCTTCTGGTATTTTTTTATGTTTTGGCGTCTCAGCAATGTATCATTAACCCTCACGGAAATACAGCTTATTAAAATTTCAAGTGGATCAGCAGGTTGTAAGTTTAAAAAAATTGTGTGATGTGATTAAATCATGGCCTCTGTGTGGGAGGCCTATTCTGAAGCCTCCTTTGCCCTAATGAGGTGTGCTTTATAATGCTGATCTTAATGATATCAACTTGGCCTCACAGTTTACTATTCAACAGCTCCACGTCAGAAGGATTGTGAATGTGTGAACATTGGCACACAAGAAATAAAGAGATGAACGATGGATGGAATTTCCCATAGCACAAGTGACATTTGGACACATTATTGCATCATAACTGGCAGATGGGATATGTTGTTTAAAAAAAAAAGGGATGACTGAAACATAGACATGTGAATGCGGTAGCTGTGGCTGAACATTTGAGGGACAAAGTGCTGTTTATAGTAAGTAGTCCCTTTAAAAAAAAAAAAAAATGCACAGGCCTTGTGACTCATATTGGCTCATTAAAACACCTCCGCGTTGCCCCTCCCACTGACGAAACGAGAGTAAACTTGAGAGCCAGATCTAAAACTGTAGCAAGTGAATGGGACGCCAAAAAGCTGATGATGCCATTGACAAATAAGACGGTGTTAATTTGTCACCACCTGAGTTTACTTCTCCTGTCACATGCACACATACACAAACACACACACGCACACACACACACACACACACACACACAAGCTCTCTCCCTCACACTCAAGCTCTCACTCACATGCATACGCACATTAATCGAGTCGATTACTGTCAGAGGCTAACTTTTTTTTTTTTTTCTTCTTTTTTTTTTGTGAGCGTTATATGGACAACCAGAATCAAAGTTGAGCACAACGTACCAGACACTGACTCGGTAACCCGTAGTTGCATACGATTCTGCGCATGATCCATCGCAGGTTCCACTGCTTGTTATTGTTGACCCACTTCCAAATATCCTATATATTAACCCACGTGTGCTAAGCCATCCGTTAACTACTTACATTTCTGTGGGAAAGTGAGCGGCTTGACACGCGTACACGGTGAAGCGCTCGGGCTTCATTTCGCTGTGAGGCGACATCGCCAGCCTACCTGAATACCATTGTAGTCTACCCTTCGGATGCGACGATGACAAAAAAAAAAAAAAAACACACGGGGTTAGTAAGGACTTCGACGCGAAATCGAGTACGTGACAGCAATTTAACCACAGTGGTACCTCTTAGGCTATACGAGATGGAGAGCAACGAGCGAGAGAGTAGCGTGTTATTGCGAATAGAAAATGCAGCCTGCATCGAATAGACAGAAGACGCTGGCGCTCAGGCAGCTCCAGGAGGCATTATTCATAGAGTTGTTTTCATTTCTTTCTTTCTTTCTTTCTTTTTTTTTTATTGTTTACATAAATGTGATCGCAGCTCCTTTTAAAAAAAGCAGTTGAATCGCTCTCATTCTGTGTAAAAACACACGGTTGCCCTGCCATCCATTTTCATCCCTGTGTGAGAGAAGGCGTGCAGACTGCTCGATGGAAGGCGGACTTATTCCAGCGCGCTCAGTGTAATGGATGGAGATTGTGCATGCATGGATAGGAGGGTGCATTTGCGATTTTTTTTTTCATGACATCACCGCAGTTACATTGTCGTGGTCAGAGGCCTTTGACCTCACCGGGGTTGGTCCATATTTTGGCCACCCCCAGCCCCCCTATCGTTTGGGGATGTCCCTTATTCCCCCACTCTTTTCACACCGACCGACCGTGCAGCCTGCAGAACGGACCCTTTGGCTCAGTGTCATCGGCTTTATCTCTCCTTAAGTACATGCTGGATGTGAACGGACAACTTGACACTCTTTGGCTAAAAAACAAGATCCTGTCTTCATAATCCGAAACATTTGCGTCGTAATTCCCTGTGCCGTTATTGCACTTTCCACAGGAAACCGGATTTCCCTCCTTCTCTACCGTGTTTCTTCTCCGCCGGCCTCACAGGATATCTTGTGCTACTGCCACAACGATTTAATAGAGGCGAAAGAGCCTTTTGTGGGATTGGAGCTATTTGCATTGCAAATTAGGGCCCCTGTGCAAGGATGACTGCACTTTACCCGCGATTTTCAAGGCCTACTCCAACTCAGTAATATTGGGTAATGTCAAGTGAATATGACATTAACATTGGGATTATATATCATTTTTTCCGAAGAATTGTCGCCTTTTTACGCCGGGTGTATAACAGTTCTGGCTGTGAAATAGTGGCCCTCAATGGCAAAAAGGAAATATAAGGAATATAATGCACAATGTGACTTGAAAAAGGACACTGATGACTATGGCTTACTATATTTGATTTCGGAGAGATGGAAACTTGGAGACCAGAAGAGGAAATGTACATGTGGATTATTGCTGAAGATTGGGAAGTGGGTTGTTATCTTTGGTTATCTAGCTGTATGAGTGTTCTGCTCGTCATAAAGCTAGATAACCGAAAGTAAAAACTACTTCCAGACTCATCGAGGACTTGTGGAGGACTCATGACATATTACTCAATTTTCCCATGGACCAGAGATTGTAGATGCTATTCCTATAACTTTATTTTGTTATTATCTTTGATTTATTTTGACCCCCCCTCCACAATGTACATATACGTTTATACATTTTCACCAGGAAGGAACAGCTTTGTTTGTGCACTTTAATTCATTTGAATAATAACTTTTTCAGAGAGCATAATGTACACATTATTGTTGTACACACACACACACACACACACACACACACACACACACACATATTAATATTTGATCATATAACATAAGGTATGCTTTTAAATGCTATTTAATTTGAATGAAATTTCAACTTGGCTCATCTTTAGTATTTCATCGAAATGTAAGAGTGACATTTAGGGCTTCTGTTGAAACCCACGTGTGAGTCTCCATGCTTTTATTTCAGCATGATCGAGGCCGGCCAGGAAACGGCGCTGGCATCCCAAACAGTAATAATTAGGACGTATACTGACAGACAAAAATGGAGAGAGAGGGAGCGAGAGGGGTGGGGGGACTTGGGTTAGGAGAAGGAGGGAGGTGGCAGAAGAGGGAGGCGAGGAGGGAGGGAGTGAGGGGATTGGGGAAATATGGGGGGGTCGGGCCTGCTTAATTGATTCCGTTAACCGCAGTGCAGGAGATGTGAACGACTGGACGATCCCATTCCCACGCTCGGTGGGGCAAGTGGCAATGCCATGCCCAGGCCCAATATGACAGACAGCGCCGTGAGGGCCTGGAGGGGCTGGGAGGGGGGATGGGGGCGGGGGGGGGGGCGACAGGGGTCATGAAAAGACGTCAAGTGCACCAGACTCATCTGCATCCCCAAAGAAAGAGGCGACGTTTCCCAGCCCCAGCCGACGCGGCGCTCCTAAACTTGGAGTAGTAACGGTCCTGAATGCGTAATGTCTCGCCAATTGTACTGATAATGAGGACTTTGGGTCATTATCTTAAAACTATGCAGGTTTATGAATTTGAAAGAGATGGGCTGCAACTCTGTAATCCTGCATGGCCCACTTCACCGCGCGGCTCCAGGCGTTGTTTCTTCTTCTCCTAAGAATTAGTAAGAGCACAGATAATGTTGCATAAATCAGTCTGGGGCATTTCAATAGATGACATCTAGGTGCATTGTTTGTATTTGAACTTGACCATGAACGGATTTGAGATCACGGTTGCTGAAAGGAAATTTGTTAGGAGCATATTATTTACAGACAACACACATTTTTGGGAGAAGAAAATATATATAAGTCTAATTTTGATCAGTGCTTTAAGGATAAACCCAACGCTCACTTTTAGTGACTTATATTTATTAGGCTAAAGGATGTATGGCCGATCTCAGATATGCCAATTAAAAAAAGTATATTTGCAGCGGATGATTTCTTTTTGCACAATTGAGGCCTAATGAACGCTGTAATGAGAAGTCTTACACTTATAACTGAGTTGCACTATTTTCATCATAAATAAGTGATATAGTTCCCCCCCAACGCATACACACAACTGCACATGTCAGAAGCTGTTTCCGGTCCTGATCTTTCTAATGACACATTTTGACAAATCAAAAACGAACTGTTTATCTTCACCCATTGTGAAAGTGTGTATGTATTTAAATGTTCAGGTTTCAAAAATATCTGATTAAGTCATAGTTCAAGTTCAGCATATGTTCAGGAGTCTGCGACGCTGGCTTTTCTTTTCTTTTTCTTTCTTTTTTTTTTTTTTTTTTTTTTGCAACAGAGGATTATTCAAGTGCAGTGTTAAACAGAGCCACAGTGGCTGAATTCAACACCGCCTTTGCTGAAAAGGTCTCTTGCCGGCTTTCTCACACCGTCAGACAAAACTAGTGTCTCTTGTTCCCGACCCCTGTCAAAGACGCTATACAATAACAGGTCGTTTACCCGAAAGAAAATTTGAGAACACAATTTGGGTTGAGGAGCTCTGAATAAAACAAGTCTTATTGTCCTCGGTTAAGTCGATTAAAATAGTCGTCTAGCTTTATGAAAGGGAACACTGTTTTCAAGTCTGGGGGTCACACTAAATGTCAACCCAGAGTACGAAAAAAAAACTCTGTATATGCAACCTCGCCACCATCTCATGTCATCCACTACATTTTCAGTATGCTTCTCTCACAAAACCTATAGAGTTTTTCTACAAACGTATTCTTGGAAAAGTAACTCATTTTACCAGTTCTTCCCTCAAACAAAAATGTGCTTTTGTATATTTATATTTAAGCCTACATTTATCAGATTCAGTACCTTTTTTAGAGGCTAAGAGGCCTACGTCAGTGTACACAGGATCAACTAAATCACTGGGTTTATTCATCCCTCCACAATACTAACCTGGAGGTCCATCATTAAAAGCATCAAATAAAAAAGGGATGTACAGTTACCATGAGAGAGCAGCATCATATGTCTCAAACAGGACTGCATGGAGGAGCGTGGGTTGGCAATGGTTTGCATGGCCTTTACTTCCTATCTCTGGAGATTGAGTAAATCTCACCAATATGGGTAACATTAGTGCTTTTTATGAACACTGACAACCACTGCTGCCTTGAGTCCTTAAAAATAATGAACTGTATTCTCCATCAGCGATGTGGACTCCATATCTAAATTTCAAATTCGCCTGAAAGTGTAAAGGTTCACGTCCACTGTTCACTGTGTCTCTATAAATGAGGCGGAATTGTGTCTTCTAGTGTGTGATGTGGCCAAAAGTAGGCTTTTATATTATTTATAGATGTGTTCCTGCCATACAAGCATGTTGGTGGGAAAGAAAGGCCCTGCCATTCATTTCACGGCGCCCTATTTCCATATATATATATATATATATATGTATATATATATATATAAATATAGCCGTGTGATTTCACTATGCGTGTTGAAATGGGTGGTGACGGTCCTCTTTCCTTTTCCTCAGTAAATAGGGGCTATGCGCTTTGCTGTGCCCTCCTTCCATGCTCACAAGTACAGTGCGCCGCAGCCATTGTTGTCACGTGATATGTTGAGTAACAAAACCATGGCGACCATGGAAGGTGTTTTCATATTCATTGGATGGGCAATCAGCATATTTTATGTGAGCGTGCCCGGGGTTTATATTTGCTTCCTCTGTGCCTCTGTGCTGTGTATGGCAGGTGCAGTAGCAGGTTTATAATATGTATCGGCCCAGGGTAATTTCTGTGCCAGACAAAGGATGAGAATATAGTTGTCATACGGCTGAGATTTGTTAATATATGTGTTGCATGGCTGTATTTTTAGTTACTCTCGGATTGTTTTGCAAAGTCGTTGTATATGGCTTATTTTTCAGCAGGAAAAAGTTGTCATATTCTGAGCTACCATGAAGAGTCATCTGCCATATTAGCCGGCTACAGTCAAAACCAATTTCATCCAGGTTAACTGAGCATAAATGCATGGCTGTATTCATGCAGCTCAGGCCGCTGCTGGGGCGAGAGGCTCCATGTGCATCTACGTATTTATGTCTGTGTTTGCATGACGTGTATGTTTGTCTCTGCAATTAACTGACCGAGGCGTCTCGGCGAGCTAGTGAGGCCACTACATCATGTTGATGAAAGGGAACAATAGCTGCGTCTCAGTCAACAACGTCTGTCTGTCTGGCTTGGGCCACGTCTCTCTCCTCCTCTGTGTGTGTGTGTGTGTGTCTCCTGGACATGAACTTGAACTTGAGACAGGCAGCCAGACACCATCTGTGCACCAGGGGTAATGAATTCGGTGCATTCATGGCTGTGGAGCAAGCCAGGCCACCGCCACCCATTGATGAGCAGATGACCCCTATAGTCTGAGTTAGCTCTTCATCACTAATAGAATTCAACAATACCAGCTGGTAGTAGGGGAGTTTATTTTGGCTGTATGCCTACAGACAAATAAGAGTAGTGGTGTGCCAGTAGTGGTGGAGCCTACATGCATGTGTGCCGTATGCATGCTCGCCTGCATCTGTATGCTTGTCAGTATGTGAGCACGTATGCATGAAGCCCTGCATGTTTCCCTTCCTGTTTATCTTTGTCTCTCCATATAGCTTATGCAAATTAATTGACATACACCCATTCTCTCCCCATATACTGTCCCTTTCCCTATTAAAGCACTGACCTGCTTTTTTAACGACACAGCCATGCTGAATTTATTGCCTTGATAATTGAAAGGGCCGGTTCAGTATTCCCCCTGATAAAGGGTAGTAAGTGAATGAGGCATAAACCTTAAACAAGCCAGGCACAATGTGAATTCCTGCAGGCCCTCCTTCTCCTCCTCCTCCTCCTCCTTTTCCTCCTCCTCTTCTTCCAGCTCAAGCTTCTGCCACAATCACAAGCGCACGCACACACACACACGCATGCGCACACACAGTAAGGCTTTTCCCTCTGGTTGGTGTCGCCACGGCAACGGTAGGTGAGATCACCGTGCGCATGGCAGCATCAGCCCCTGCCAATGCAGGACAGTGTCCTGGTTTCTTCGTGTGCGTGTGTGTGTGTGTGTGTGTGTGTGTGTGTGTGTGTGTGCATGTGTATGTAGAGTGCTCTATGCAAGAAACCATAATGCCACCCAGGGCCTCCCTCCATGGGTCAATGTAGACACATTTTAGTGTACAAATATGTTCCCTGTCAGGCAACCACACATGCATTGCTTAATTGATTTAGTTAAAGTTTCTCTGGTTCTCTCTATAAAAAGTTACAACGAATATTTAGCTGCTGCATGACTTCTGAGAGTCTGAGGCTGTGCTTCTCTATATAATGCAAAACAATTTCTGAAATTCACTGGTCTTTTACACACACATAGTGACACACACGAACCCTGAAAAGGTGTCATCGGCTTCATTAATGGTGTCATTGCCGATTAACAGGAATCTGATCGACCTCCCTCCATAACAGACCAGCCAGCCATAACTTGCCAATAATCCACCGAGGAATGTCATGGTTGGGCCCTTTTTAATGACATCATGCATGGCCACTTGAGCGTCTTGTGGGGAGCAGCGGGCATGCTGTGCACTGCCACGCTGTATAGCCCTCCCCATCAACTAACCGCATGGATATGCATGGCCGACATGCTACACCGTCAAATATCTATTCCATACGTAGCATAATGTGATTTTGTTTGAAAGTGATAGAGTCGTGTTGTTCGTATGGTCTTGTTGTTGTCTGCCATGATGAGATTATTCAGCTCTTGTGGTATTAAAATGATCTTTTTTGGTAGTTATGACACACAGAATAATATGCAACTGATAGGAAAACTTTTACAGTTTTACCACTAGGTTTTATTCTCATAATATTTGTTAGTGAATCACAACTTTCATGACACAGGCGCTCTGAGATTAATTTTATGATTATCTATAAATATAGTCAGCCTATTTAAAATTGTGTTCTTGTGTTTCTTTCCTTAATTGTCCATCAAGCTATCAGTTGCAACCAAAGTGAAGCCAAAATGTTTTGTCCCAAAATTGATACTGCTAACATCTTACTCTATATTTTTGCCTAAACCTGATTTATTAATCTAAAATCTCCATCAGTATGCTTTGTAGTCTGCAACAGCAACTCCCTACCTTTCCCTTATATTTAAGTACTGGCCACAGAGCCAAACACTACAAAAAGGCTAAATTTAGAGGCAAGAAAACAAAAAAAGAATCTTTTTTGAGAGCAGTCAAAGCATCCTGTAGGCTTTTAGCGTTTTGATTTGAGGAGAATAATTGTCCATTTTATTCTATGAAACATAAATATTTATATTCCTCGGTAGACATTATTAAGATAACACAGTGGTTATCTTGTCTTAGTGTTTCTTTTAAGTGTATTTACATGTAACATGGTTGTCAAGATAATTTGTGGAATCACAATGTGTACTGTGTGAGCTGATAATGACGTTTGCGGTACCTCAACGTTTAAAATAACGAGGCATTTTTGCTCAGACGATAGAAATAGTCATATCATGATACTTACATTCAACATACGTTTGTTGTTTTTATTCTAATAAAAAATCTGCACAAGTTCTAGAATTTTAGATTTTAGATTCTAGAATATGACGCAATGCCACGTTACACTTTGTACCTGTAGTGTCAATGATATCGATGCTATATACGTTCAGCTATGTGGCTGCATTATTAGATATCAATACTGTGGCAGCAGTGGTGCACAATAAGGCTGTGCGCATAAATGCTATTTTTGCACTACAGGTCTAAAGCTGGCTGTCAGCCTGTCTTCTATGATATCTGTGCTCCGCTGGCTTTTGATTATGCAAATACTATGCACTATAAATAAATTAGTATAATTGCATCTGAAATATGCTTTGAATCTTCCTCGAAGATGAAAGGGTGTAAATAATATATTTCGTGTCACTGCATTATTCATCGTCTATTAATTACAAACATCGGGGCGCTCAGTCTCTCCATGCTGTATGCTATACTTTCATTTTAAGTCATCTACATTTTGTTTTTTTACATACAGTGCACCGTATACGTCCGCGTGTGTCAGTATCAAGTAACTTGTTTCTAAATAATAACGCTAATTGTCTCTCACTGTATTCACTCTCAATGTCCCATTAGTAAACTCCTAACGCTATCAGTATAATACAGTTTCCAAACCTTAATTGGCTTTTATTGTTGAAATGGTAATTATTATTGTTTGAACAAGCTCTGACTCTGTAAAACCCAACGTGCCTGTATTCATTGTCTGAGCATCCATATTTTTTCTTTTTTTCACATTATGCATTAGCACGTCTGTAATATTATTTCATGGAAGAGGAGGGGCTTCAGAAAACATTAAATAAGCATAAATACAGTAGCCGTGCCGCCACTACAATTAAAATATGCCCGTCTTTGCGCTCTTTGTAAAGCATATGGTATTGAGGCCTAGTTGCAATTTGAATACGGGGAACCATTTGAAAAATATATGCTGTTCGGCAATTAAATTATATGGGCTCTCGAACTAGGGAGTGCATATAGAATAGTGAGCAGTAGTTGCTACGCTCGCATTAGCATCTGGCCCTTTTATGTAAATTTGATGAGAAAGGACTCATGCATATACGCCAGGGCTGGGGTGTACTCGCCTAATATCCTTATTAGAGAGGGGTGAATTAAATATTTATTAGTCGGGCTAAGGGTTAGGAAGGGGGGCCTGTCCTGTGTTGTCGTGAGGACCCGAGGTGGAAGAAGGGGGAAAGGGAGGAGGAGGTTGGCTTTCTCTATGAGTGTCTCTCTCTGCCTCAAGGTGCCACCATCTTAAGGCGTTTGGCAGTAGTGAGAGTGTGAGGAGGGTAGACCTAAAATGTCCGCTGGCATAGACACGTGCACGCATACACATTAACGCATACAAATTTATGTGTGCTATGAAACACGGGGCTCTGAAAGTCGATTATTCAATTACTGTCATCGGCTGCTCTGCATGCTGAGCGTTTCATTTGCATGTATTAATTCCCTTGATTACTGTCACCTACGAGATCAGCCTGTGTTTAGCTTTCTGCTGCACGCCGTTTATCGGGTACGAGCGCTAATACTAGCACCATCATCAGAACTGAACTGGTATTTTCTAATATTTTAAGAATTTTAATTGACCCTTTCTGTGTATTTTCAGCCTCAGGAACAACTTATGTGTTGGCTTTTATTGAGTTCAGTCTGACAAAACAGTGTAATGGGACGAACAAACCATTTCTATTTGAAAATATTTGAAGTTATATGCATTTATGTGTTCATTTGCAGTGTTATACAGTACATACATTTTTTTTGATAGCCGTCATCTTCGGCGATAGCTTGCCACGTTAAAGTGCCACACATCACACAAGTCAACATATTGTATATATCACCAACGTATCAATGTACCTACTTCAACCTTATGGTGCAGCATTTTACCTTTTGTGAACAGTTTACAGATAAAACTTGTTCTTTTTGTGAGAGTATTTCTTCAAACTGTTACACCCGAAATGACAGTACAAATGCTTTAGAGCAGAGAAAGGAAGTCGGTGAAAATATTGCCAATTTATGTAAATCAGCGCTATACTGTTCCACCTATCATTTTCTGTCTCCTTCTCTCTTACTCACTATCACCGTCACATACACACACACTGTAGCTGACCTCTCCTATCTGTTAATTATCATAAATTTGCTTAGTGAGGCGGCACATGCACACACACACGCGGACACGCGCTTGCGTACAGCGCGCAAACACACATTGTTCAGTGAGATACAGACACAGCATTAGCATTCTCTTTCATCCTGAAGTGCTCCTGAGGCATAGCATGAGGAAGAATGTGCAGGAAATTATTCAAGATGAATTATACCACACATCATCCCCATTTTTTTGGGCAACGACACACACACACACACACACACACACACACACACACACAATTGGAGGTACTTGACTATTGTTACAATTAGAGTTTGGTTAAAATTGGTCTTTGATGAAGATTTGTTTCAGTGGGCAAATGAAATGTATATTGTATTCATCTGGAAGTCATCATGTTAATATACTAGAAGTGTGTACGTGGATATTATGTGAGCTGTGTGTCCTTGTCAAAGTCAGCCTGTTGTACTTTTTTTACATACATAAAGTATACATACAATATCAGCTGTTTCCCTGTTTCCTCTGATGAGTGGTACGCCCCGGCGTGCTGCCAAAGAAGTGAGAATAATTAAGCGGCTGCGTATTTGAGCCTGGCGTTGGCTAATGGATTGTTACCGGGAGGAAATGAGACAGGCATCAAGGGGGAGCTGGGTGGCAAAGCAGACCTCGACTTTGGATAATGAAACACTGAAAGCCACCGGGGTGGAGAGTAGACACACCTCTCGTAAAGGAAATGTTTTTGTTCTATGACTACTTCTTTTTGTCATATAGGTAGGTGCAAATGGTGAGGAGTCACACACTGTGAGAAAGGCACAGCCGGTTCTGCATCACTTAAGTCAAGATATGTCGTTTTTCCAATTTTCAGTTTCTTACACTGTGTTTCAAATCAGTGCAGCTCACTTAAACATCATTTTTATTTTTCCACTCGATAAAAAGAATCCTTGCAGGTCTACGATCTTTATGTTCCTTTTCATGTTATGTTATATTGCCTGTGTGTGATTGTGTGTGATATGTATACATACGCAATTTGCATTAGATCTAGCATCCTCTGCATCACCACACTGATGCTTTAGAGGAAGCAGGGGATGATTCTTTGGCACTGGCGTCACCAGTGTAGCCCACCCACCCCCCGACCACCCTACACACACACACACACACATGTAGGCTAGAAGCAGAGTAGTGGTGGGGAGAGGAGGGAGCGGAGCGGAGGAGGGAGATAGAGGAGCAGGAGGGAGATGGGATGAGACAAGCCACACAAGCCGCAAAGGGAACGGGGTGAAGGTGGAGGGGGAGTGCTGTATAGTTACCCTAAACCCTGCCGTAGGGCTAGAAACATACACACACACATTCACTGGTTTGCCACACAACCGCAAAACACACTCAGAACAGTGAAGAACATTGCATTGGGGAGTATGAGAATATGCTTTGTATAAAGATATCCTAAATGTTTTTTTTATTTGGTTCTTTATATTACTCCTGAAGTGTCAATTGAATTTAAAGATTATGTTTTTCTGAGGTTCATGTTATTTGTGTCTTTCTCAGGATCCTTGATTTTAATGCATTTTTGGACTTTGTATTTTATATAAAAACATAAATAAAATCGAGAAGTAAACCATAAGAATCTTGTGTGGTTGTATTATTGTTTATTGCTATGCAGCATTATAACAGTGTGCATGCAAGTGTTTGATTATGATGTGTGTGTGAGTGGGTGTGCGCGTTGATATGGAGCTCTAATAAAATGTGGCATCTGTCAGTTTGATATTGACATGCCAGAAGAGCCACACAATCACTTGGGAACACAGCAGGAATGAAATCCAGCAGACAGAAACTAAGTACAGTGTATATATATATATATATATGTATATATATATATACATATATATATATATATATTCCTAATGAGTCATAACCAACATATAAAAATAAAATCAACTGTTATAGAATCTGTAATATCAAAGGTGCATTTCTTTTGTCATTGAAGTCCAACTACAGAATTTTTGATATGTGACCAGTTTTTGACATGGTTCCAATCTTAAAAATTAGGAAAATGTCAGAAGTCACGTGTATTTCCAGGGTTAAAGGACAAAAAAAAACACAAAAAAACCCCACAAACTGTTACCCCCATTGTTTAAGGATGCATTAAAGTTCATCGGCATGCTGCTGTGTGAGGTCAAAAATGTAGTCTCAAACCAACCATAGGCTGTTAAAATCTATAATGGTTACCTTTACCCTCAAATGGATTTGTCCTTTAGCCTTGACATTTGACTTCTAACCTCCTCACTCCAGTAAGAGGAGGCAGAGGCTGGGGGTGGTTGGGTTTAACAACATGGCTGCTGAAACAACGTTAGCATAAACCAGAATTAAATTGGATGGATTCACAACTTGGACCAAAATTATCTCAGTTTTATCATGACATACTTAAGTATCATTTACGTAAATAATACAACTTTAGACCGCCACGTTAACATTTAAACAAAGTTTCATATTAATATTATTAAAGTAATCAAAAGCATATACCTCCAATGACCTTTAAAATGATCCGCAAACCAGCTGCTTGTGTGCCATAAAGATACCAAGTTTGACTTGCTTTTTGTGGCAAAATGTAAAGGTTGAGAAGACATTTGCACAAAGTTATTGCCAATTTGAATTCCTGCAAGTCAACTTAGCGATGGTAAATGCTACCTCTGTTTCCCTCTTCTACCATATAACTGCGTGTTTGCTTTCCCCTCCTTTATTTTTAGTGGAACCATGTTAATTACGATTTGCTCAAGAAAAGTTATTCAACATGTAAAGGTTAACTCTTGGTAAATGTATTCACTCCCTGCATGTGTGTGTCTTTCATTGCTATAGTGATGGAGAAAGGGAGCTGTGGAGAAATGCAGGCAGCAGGAAGTAGAGGTCAACACGAGATCTCTGGGATTTTGCTCTCGACTGGACCCACATGAGGTGAGCTTGGGTTAATAAACCATAATGCGTAAATGTGTGTGAGTGTGTGTGCAAAATTAGCCTATATGGGCTGAATGTGTAGGCATTTGCAATATCATGACAACATTTAGATTTTGTGTGTTTGCCAAATTATTGTTCCGTATTTGTGGGTTTATTGTGACCTCTGGTAATTCAAGGACAAAATAAAATTAAGGACAATCACTCTAAGAAAATGTTGCAAGGCTTTAAATCTCTGATTAAACGCCTGGCGACATAATCACCACTATTTTTTGAAATTCACAAATCACTTACCTTTGAATTATTTATATTCACACATGATTTTGATATTTATCTGACACATTTAAAAACAAAGTATTGAAAAAAATAGTCAAAAACATCCAAATTCTTTGTTGGCTTTGTTTTTTTTTTTTGTTTTTTTTTTACTCTGTGCCTATCTTTGCGGATGTGTGAGTCTGTGTCAGTGTGTGTCTGTTTGCCTGCAGCAAAGTTAGCCCATGTGTGTGTTGGATAAAGGCATAGATGTTAGTAGTGGTCCAGAGGACACAGTAAACAGAATAACAGTGGTTTGAAAGGAGCTCAGGCGATGTGCGCAATATCAAATCCCATGACCCATTCTTTGCCCTGTGGTCCATACCAAAGACAAAAAGCCCAGGGGAAACAGAGGTTACTGTTCACTGTTCCTCATCACAACAACACAACACACACACACACATACCAACAGTAGCTACAAACCAGGAAGTGATTTCAAAAATGTCCTTTGGCCATTGAAATCCATGCGGTAACAGTAATTGCCCTCAGCCCTGGCATTGTTTGCGTTGCGTGCAGGACATCTCGCTCTATCAATTACACCCACAGACATTATAACATGTGACATTTTATGTTATTGAAAGGAGACACACATTTTAATGAGCTGAGCTCGCTCTCATGTCAAGGAAATATTTACCATATTAGCTGGCTGCAGCAGCTGATTACCATCAGTGCTGTCTTTGTTTCAACTTTGACCACATTTCTCTTACAACTAGGTGACCTCTAAAGAGGCTGGGGTGGTGCAAAAGTGTTGGGATATTAGGTGGACACACTGCACAACTAGTTGAAATGATTGACATCTGCCACTGCCAGCAAGAAATACACAGCAGCACTGTGCCATGCTTATGGCAAGGCAATATGTCGAGGGTAAAACAATACCCCACAGTGGCACCTTTGGTATGAAAAATATTAAACCAAATGAAAATACCCCAGAGATTCTACATGTTCTGTGTTGAGAGTTCTCAGAGTTCAAAAGTTTATTTCTTGGTGATGCTAGGGAAAAAAAATAAGTGGCCGAAGAGAAAGAGGTGGTATGTCAGCGCCCATGGGCCTCAGTATGCGGCAGTGTTACTCGTCCTAATTACTCCCAATACTGTCTCACACACATTTGGTGGACTGCTCAAAAGGGCCAATTAGAAGGGCAGGGCAAGTCACTGGGTAGGAAAAGTCAGTGCTCAAGTCTGTAGCCATCTAGACTATACCATAGAGAGATGGAGCTTTATAGTGAGTTCTGCAGTACATTTCCACAAATGACCTTTTAGTATAAAATTAACGCTTTTGAGAAGGACATTGGTATCTTTCTATATGTACTACATACATATTGTCTTTCCAGCATAACTTCAATTTAGCATTTAGGAATGCTGCTTTTTTTTTTTTGTGATATGCCATATTGAGTGTAGCCAGGATCATTGTTGATAGTTGTTAAAGGCCTAAAGTGAAAACCATTAGCCGTCAGTGATAGAGAAAGTTGTTACCTGAGATTGCAGAACTGTGTCACTGCATAATAGAGGCGGGTCAACAGCTTTACATGTCGAACACTTTGCTGAACGGCATTAAAAAGCTGACTTTTAAATTCAGTTTCAGCTAGATGATATAATAAAATACCATGCACACAACATATGTGGAGCATCTTTGCAAACAAATTGTCATCTTAAATATACCTCACTCCCTGTGCTAAAAGCCCAGCTAAAAGTGTGTCAGGGTCATTAGACCCCTATATCTGACTTTGCATTATTTAGTTAAAGAGGTAGGTTTTTAACAGTAACCCCCCTGTCAGCCATTACCTGTGTGCAGAATAAAGCAGGGTCTTGGGTTTGAAGCTGAACAGTAAACCAGAGCAACCTTTCATCTTCGCAGATACAGATGTACTGAGACAATATCAGGAAATGTTACCACCTGAAATAATAACAAAAACATGTACACTGTAAATTTTGCCTCAGTAGCATATGCTGAACGTTAAGATAAACGCCCGTGAAAACACAGGATGTGTACTACACACTGTAGTTTGTTTACATTGCACCACCTCATTTCCTATACTATACTCATAATCATCTATCAGACATGCATATTTGGAGTACAGCTGCTTACTATTAGGGTGCCAGCGGGGGTAAGTATTTATAATGTGGCGACCGCATTCATGGATATAAACCCTCCAGTCTTGTTGGCCGGCTTCTGCATCATCAGTGCAAGCCCACAGCGATTAATGAAGTCGTCTGCATGTGTCTGCATGATTAAGGAGTGTTAAAAAGCACCACTGTGTGTGTGAGTGTGTGTGTGTGTGTGTGTGTCTGTGTGTGTGTGTGTGTGTGTGTGTGTTGTCTCAGATAAAACAACAACAGAGAACAAAAGACACCAGCATATAGGAAGGCTTCGCAGTCGCAGTCCATTCACAAACATTAAAATGAACAATTTTCCACAGTAAAGATAGCATAGCAAATGCAAAGACTTAATTATTTATGATCAGGTAATACAGTAGCAAACAATTATAAATTATGACTAAAGGTGGGGGAGGCAACAGAGGGAGAAAATAGTACATTATTTATGAAAATATTGTAAAATAGGTGGAAGTTTTTTTTTCTTCTTCTTCTTCTTTTCAATGATTTAGTTTCAATCTATAATTTTCCTTTTTCCTATTTGTCAAGTAATTCCATATTTCATGCTTGGATGCAATCCCTTCCCGTGCTATATATTACAGATGCTCATGCCTTTTAGCGATAGCACAATATGTCGTTTCCATGGTTGTTCAAAAATTCCACAAAACTAGAACATCCTCATCTTTTTCCCCCTCATTGTGATGCACTACATTATCATTGGTGTACTACGGGATGAGTCTGGTATTTGTGGAAATATCGTCTTATCAATTTATAATTAAACCAGATTTTTTTCCATTTAATATCCAAGTAGCTTTCAGCGGGCTGTGTAATAACGATGCGTAGGGGGGGTTTCTTCTGCATCATGATACAGTCAGAACAAAGGATATGCACATCGTAAAATCATGCAAATGATTGCAAATCGCTGGCAGCAAGGAATAGTGTGGTGGCAGGAGGGGAGTTTGTATGAGCAGAGGGATGCCAAGGACTTTGTATACAACACTTGCCGGACAATCTTTCTTTAAGTTGTGGCAAATCACAAAAAAAATATATTGGTTTGAATCTGATCCTAAATTTCCTCTGCACAATAAAGCAAGACTTTGTAGACGCTCCTCTGCTTATAAATACTGGATGAATCTGTTTTGCTCCCAATGTCTAAACAATATGTGTTGTTTATTTTTTGCTGGAAATTGTTCGTAATTTTTTTATGATGCAACAAAAAGCAGTGTTTATTGAAGAGGCTGTTCTAAAACACAGTGGATGCAAATGTTATACAATGGCTGCAAACAGCATTGCAGTACGTGTGTGTGTGTGTGTGTGTGTGTGTGTGTGTGTGTGTGTGTTGAGATGATGCAATATTTTGACCGTACCGCCTCAGAGAAATGCAGAGACGATATTAGTAACGCCAGCGCTAATGAAAGTCGTCGTCCTCGCCCTCCCAGTAAAAACTTCAACTTTATCCAACATGTGACGTTTTCATGAGTGCGTTTAGTAACTGGGGGGATTAGGTAATGATGAACTGGGTTAGTCTCCACCTTCCTTTAGCCACGAAAAGAAAAAGATGCTCATATTTATTTCCCTGGATATTTGGTTTGGTTTGCACCATGAATATTTAAAAGACTAGTAGGGTTACCTATATACTGCATCAGCACAACATCACACATGCATCAGCACAGAAAGTGCAAAAACATTCATTTGTGTACAATTTAAAAGTCTATTTGCTTTCCTCCTAAATTAAATATAACATTTTTTATAAATGATAATACAACACGCCGTTGCAGAGCGTTAAAGGTGTGTGTTGTGTAAAATATGCGTGTTTTTCATCACAAATGAATTAAAAAAATGCATTCAGTCCTAATTCGTAGATAAATCTTACAATTATATAATGTTATCATAGTACAAAAATTGAATCAATTTACAAAGCATGTATTTTTTTTCCATGAAACAATTTCCTGCAGCATCACTTCCCCTCGAATAAATGCTGATATCAATGTAGACATGGTTTAACAATATTGCATTCAAAGGTTCTCTGAGCCACATAACAATCAGTAATTTGTTTAATCTTGCATACAAAAAATATTAAAATAATTCCGCCCTCTTTTAGACACGCACGCACACACGCGCGCACGCACACACGCACGCACGCATGCACGCACAATATGGTAGGGGAGTAAAAGGGGGGGGAGGGCACAGACAGACATTCACAATTGTGCATAATGATGTTAACATTCCTGCATGTCTAATGCAGGGGATATTGAGACAGACACTAGCTGGTCGGAGGTCTTGCTGTGTGTTGTATGTGTTCACGGGTATAAACTGTAGCAGTGCATAATGATGTATTAATTGTGGCCTGCTCTCGCTCGTGGTGTTTGGGCCCCTTGCCGAGGTTACTACCCGGCCTTTGATGCGACTGTTAATCTTATCAAACATATGCAAGATCACACTGCACTATATTTTGTAGTCTGCTCGCATGAAAGCGTAGGTGTGCTGTAATCTGAGTAGCAGTAACGAATGCTGTTATAGCTTGGTACATCATTGCAACGAGTGGACATAGGTTTGTTTTTTATTTTCCTCAAATGATGATTAATTTTGGAGGGATTAACCCACATGTACAAACCTGTTTAAACTACTCAGCAAAGGGATATTAGGCGAAGCAGGATTTTAGAAGATAAATGCTGAATTGAAAGAAATGTCATGGCAACAACAATTTGAGACGTCCTCATCCTAACTTGATGAATATTTATATTCACAAAGAGGGGATAAAGGTGCGCCTTAGTTTCAAACACATGCACCTTCAATGGTCCTCCATTACTGTTATACATTTTTTTCAACTTCCTCCCACATAGAAAGACACAAACTCGAAGGGAGGGGAAGTGGATATGAAAATGGAGCGTCGGCATCATAAAAGATGGAAACAAAGAGGGACAGACAGCATACACTGAGAAGGACAGGCAAAAGATGAAGCTCATTTTTTCGTGGGCACCCAGTGGCGTCTGCATTGCAGATCGCTGAAATCCCCT
The DNA here is from genome assembly GCA_943590825.1 of Bovichtus diacanthus. Classification (NCBI taxonomy): domain Eukaryota; kingdom Metazoa; phylum Chordata; class Actinopteri; order Perciformes; family Bovichtidae; genus Bovichtus; species Bovichtus diacanthus. The sequence continues at coordinate 2,901,650 of CALSBV010010907.1, read as the reverse complement.
TCGAATGCGTCCCTGGGCTTAAGGGGGGATGGGGTGGGGAAGGGTGAACAAGGGATGGGTTTATGCTATCTCTGCTTTAGTACACTTTGTTTTTTTTCCTCCCCCCACCGAAATATATTTTTTCTGTCTGCATCAAATGTCAAGTTAATTTCCTGGGTGCTATGAGGGATGTGTCCTCCCCTTCGGTATGTGTGGCAGGGCCGTGGATTGTGGCAGTGTGCTGTGCGCGCCTGCGTGTTTGTATGTGTGTGTGTGTGTGTCTGTGTGTGTGTGTGTGCCTGTATGTGTGTGCAAGTCTGTATGGGTGAATGGGGAAAGGGAAAGGGGCATGGCAAGGCAAAGAGAGAGAAGAGAGGTGGCGAGGGGGGTTCAGTACAGTATCTATAAATTGGCACTCTCTGAAGAGCCAGAGTGGTGTGTTGAAAATGTGCGTGCATATGTGTGTGTATGAGTGAGCGTGTGTCTGGTTGTTAAGAATATGATCCAATTATTAGTAGATGCTTTTGTCAGTGTACCTATGCCCATGTGCCTGTCCTTATGTGTGCATCCACATGTTCAGTTCTTTTGAAGGTTCATCTAAATTGAATACTAATGCAGGAAAAAAAGAAGAAAAAAAAAAAAAACTTACCGTATGATGGATGCTTAGTAATTCAATGTCGTTGTACAAAATAAAGCAAAAAGTCTTCGTAGATTTCTATGTATTTCTCTACCACATTTGGACATTTTTGTTGGACTCTCATATCAGCTGGGCTGCATTTCCTGGTTGCTACAAACAATATCTAAACCTCACTGATATCTAGTAGCATATTATGGTAAACATCCATGCGTACCTCTTCTAACCTAGTTGCTTGACAATAGCAGTCTTTGGGTCCTGCCTTCGAAGGCTAGGCCCTATTTTGTTTTATTTTTCATTTTTTTCAGGTTTCCTCCATCATCATTGAGTAAATGTGTCCCTCTGATATCCTCATGTCTCCTGCTATTAGAGACAACGCAACCTTTATGTTCTCCTTTTACTATAGTAAACACAAATGTACTCTGGCTATCTGTCTTCCAGTTGTTGTGTTTCTTGTTCTTTTAAACATTTTACTTTTAGTGCCATATGCACATTCCTTTTTCCAGTTATTTTACTGCATGTGTGTCCAACTGTGCATGTCTATGTATTTGTGACTGTACGGATGCGTGCCTGTGTGTATGTTTATCGGAATGACTTTGTGCATTTTTGCAGGCAGCTGTTAAGTGTATGAAGGCAAACTGTATGTTTTGTGTTGCAAAGTGTAAAATGCCTTATTGCAGAGAAAGGGATTATGCATTTGTCAGTCGTGCTTATGCTGATGTATGCTCCTGCCCCACAAATGTCACATCCCATATCCCAGAAAAATTACACCAGTCCCACCTAATTACGCATATTCATGATGCTGTTTTGCATAGTGCTGGTAGCATACTTCTGTTACAAGCCACAGAACTGAGGGATGTGGTTGAGTGAAAAAGCTTTCAATCGACCGATTCAGTACGTCTCCGCCACAAGCATAAGCTTGATAACGTTACCTCCATGCCAATATTTTTTATGATCTTAGACCATTATGGAAAGAGAGTTTTCTCTTATTTCTTGTAGTCAGTCATATTGCCACTGCCTGCAGCATGTTCAACCCCAGTGGGAATTTTTAATAAAGAAATTAGCTTTGTCCTAGATTATGAAGGTCATTTTGAAAATAGATCAGATTCAACTAATGGTTTTTGAAAAACTTTGTCATTTCATCCACCATCTCTGCTCTGTTACTTTTTCCTCTGTGTCTTTATTTCTCCCTCTATGGTAAATGTGATTCTCCTGGACTGGTAATGAACAATATGTAAATCAGGTTGTGACAATGCTAGCAAGTGGAAGCAGGGACGGTCTTATATACGGAGTGAGAAAATCCAAATAAAGTTGTGACTATCGAAGAAAGACAGGCCAGGAAGTGTTGGAGAACGAGATGGAGGGAGAGCGAGAAGGCAGAGGAGAGTGGATGAGTCGTAGTGGCTGCTTCAGTGGCTTATTGTAGCACTTGCGGAACAGACTTAATCAGACTTGGCCCGGCTGTAATGAAGGAAAGGGTCCAGGCTTGGGTAAACAGCGATTGTTTCAGTCGTGGGTTCCCAAACATGGGCAACAATGGTACTATAGTCCCGCCAGCTCTTATTAAGAGGCGGGCCAGAGATGGGGTGAGGAGCAGAAGCACGGAAGGGAGGAGGGTGTAAAAGGGGCAAGAGGAGAGAAGGGGGGGTAAAAAGAAGAGGTGTGGGGGAGAGCAGAAGCAAGTGAGAACCTGACAGGAATAGAGGATGGGGTGGGAGGGGGAAGTGGAGAAAAAGGGATGGAGGGAGATGGCGAGAGGTGCTTCTCTGATCTTGATTTCCTTTTTTCATACTTGCATTGTGTCTTCGTTTCCCACCATCTTGCTCTTGTTTCCATACCCTTCTACCTTCTCAGCCATCATTTCTCGTCCTTGTCTTTTTCTCTCATCCTTTCATCTATACTTCCTTCCTGCATCATCCTACCAGCCACCTACTCTATTCCTTCCATCTGTCCTTTGTTCCTCTTCGTTTTTGCATTTGGGATGGCGAGGGATGCTTTGCCTGTCATACCACCTTTGCATCACCTTTCCCATCCAGCGCGGGAGAGAGAGAGAGAGAGAGAGAGAGAGAGAGAGAGAGGGACAGAGAGAAGATGAGCGAGTAAGAAAAAGAGGATTGGGAGGGGGGATGAGAGGAGCAGGGGAGAGAAAAGGGGCAGGAACGAGACAAAAAGAAAGATCACGTTGCTTCCTGCCTTCATGAACATGGGCAAAGGATGATCACAATAGAATACATTACGCTCTTGTTAGTAGAGGCAATCAATTAGCAGAGAGCACACCACTGGCACACCATCTTACCCGCTTGGGCACTGGCTCATTCACAGCCCAAGCGAGTGGCCCAAGGAACCCCCTCGCCTCGCCGTTTTTCCCACCCTCAATGCCCGGCGGCCACAAAAGATTTGATTTCATCCCTCAATGTGAAAGGAGACAGCATTGAATTTGCATTTCCGCCACATTCACTCCACATTAGTTGAAATATTGGTCAGGTGTCACCACATTCAAAGCTCCTGGCTCATTGTAAAATACGTGTGTTTGAATACATGTAAAAGCACATACATTAACCAAAATTAATGCCCAAACCCTATTTAGCCCAAGCTATACCAATACAAGCGTTGTGATGCTGATTGGAATTCCTCAATAGAAAACTGTCCTCTGACAACACACTGTACCCACTAAAGCTTAGCTCCACAAGATGGGAATCAGACATGACAATGTCTCTGTTACTGACACTGACAATTGCATACCAAATTGTCACTCAGGTCCCATCAGCAATTCATACAGCGGTTGGGTGAAATTCCTTCATCCTTTTCGCCCCATGTTTTCTTCTTCTTTGTGTCAGCCAGAGGAATAGCTCCAGATAATGGCAGCAATCTATATTGTGAAAGAGGCAAGGAGTAGTTCTGCCTTAACACAGGCACAAATCACCACTGTCTGGCTGGGCATCTGTAAAAGTGTCGGTGATGAGTAGAACACACTGCTTTCACTGAGGAACTTTGCTGTGATTTCAGGCAGGGGTTGGAAATAGAGGAAACAAAAGGAAATGAAGTAAAAGGGGAAGAGAGGAAAAATTGTATTAAGAGTCAAGATGTAGGGCTCGATTTTTTTTCCAAAGACGGTGTATGTGTGCTGAGAAGAAGATGGCCTCGGGTTTGGGTTCAGGGAAGCTGTTTACACACACACTTACACTCTATGACCATCTGGAGATAGTGAGTGAGTGTGTGTATGTGTGTGTGTGTGTGTGGGGGGGGGGGGGTATTTCGATCACATTTCCCTTTATGCTATGGAACATAATGCTATGTAAAGTTGAACACAATTTGTAATTTAATCTGTGAACACATTTCCATCCGAATGATGTTTGATTTGTAATGCTACATTTTTCTCACCCTAATTGGAAATACTGCACTTAAAGTACCAAGTGATCTGATTAACAATCTTACAATCTTGTCGTTCTGAAAAACAATTCATTTTGCTTTTGTTTTTTCCACCTAATAGCATGACCAGCGTTTGTTTTGATTACACTGTACCTGAAATGCAACGCTCCTGCTTACAGTCCACTTCCACTGTCTATAAGAGCTGTGTCACTAATGCATGGATGAATAGAAAATGTATCACAATATACACATTTTCTGTTGTTACCTGAGGAACTGATAAGACATTGACTGCATGCGTAGAAATGTTTTTGTGGTCTTCAAAGTGCCTCAGAATGGTGCAGGGTTGTGTTTTGACCTTTAAAAGAGAGAAAAAAACATTGCATTTTCCTCAGTGTGTACTGTATGCGTGCCTGCTTGTTTGTACCTGTTGGAATATTCAAGTGCAAGTGCAAAATGCTTATAATGTATTCAGTGTTTCTAGGCTGCAGAAGGCATTGTGTTCTCTCTCCACTTTGAAATGTTCAGCATCTAATGGATGGGGAGCAGGGACGGTAACATATGGCATGGAAGGGAGGGCTGCACACAGCTGGTGTTTAATTAGTAAAGTCTCATCAATTAATATTCCGCTACTATTCAAACATGTTAACAATAACAAAATGCTTCATAGCTGTTGGAAATAGTTTGCCTTTTTCATGTTTTTTGACGACTCCTTCTCCCTAAACATTAGAAAACCACACGAAACATAAAAGACGAAAGGAAACAGCTTGTGTTTTGCTTCGTCTTTCAGTCTTTTTTAAATGAATCATTTTAGGTTCAAGGTAAAACCAAATCTTAAAAACTGGTCTCGAAATATGTTATTTACAAGCCTTTCTCTTTACCTTATTTACCCTCATTTGTTTTGGGCAGTAATGTGTCTTCCTCTCCTCTTTATCTGTTTTCCTTGATTATGTCCCGTGCTCTCTCACCGATGGGTCTCCATGTACAGGTAGTCATGCTGCTGACATTTGTGTCCGAGCAGGGCCCGGTGACATGGCCTTTACGACCCCTCGCTGGGTATCCCTTCGCTTTACTTACCCCCTGCCGCTAGTCTTAACCCACCAAGTCCTCTTCATCCGCGTACTCACGAATGTGTGTCTATTTATGTGCTTTGGGACCATCCTGTGTGTACAGTGTGTGTGTGTTTAAGACATGTCCAGATCGACCACGTCCGTGCTTGCCTGTGTGCACAGTAGGGGACATGGTATGGAGCAAGCCTCTTTCTCTGCTGGATGCAGGGTGAGCAAATACAGTCACTGCAGGTTGGGAGGTAGTGCGGCCCACGTGAAAGTGGATAGCTCACTCTGATGTGATAAGATAGTACAAACAGATGAGCTCTATCCTAATGAGGACAGTAACCAGAACATTTGTCTTAGAATGTCTTACAAAATGCCTAAAATGTCCCTTCTGCATAACACTAACTTTTCATGAATATAATGGCCATAAAACCTCACCTACATTATTCACTGGAGATACTTTGGAAATATTCTGACCCTGAATGTGATACAGAATTTTGGAGGAGATAGTATCTGCACACACAAAGTGCAAAGCCTCATTGTTCTTCTTCTCAAACACACACGCACAAACATACAGACGTGCTCACCGTCCCTGCAGCCATGGGAATGGAGAACGCTGAGGTTCAAGGTCATTTCAAGTATTCAGCAGCCTGGGGCTCTCCGTTGTCAGTGCATTACATCCTCTTTTTTTTCACACACACATGCACTCAAATAGACGCACACACACACACGCATTGTTGGTAGGTGTACATTCTACACTCCGCATCTCACTAACACTCGCATCCGAGACAGCAAAGTGTCTGTCAGGTGAGAACATGACACTTCGTAAGTCCACTCGCATGCGCTAACAGTCGCAGGTGTGAATCTTCAATGGAGACACAATTATCCAGTTTTATTTCTGTTCCATAGACTTTGTCTAGACACAAAAGAATGAAAGGTATGACTATTGGACAATTGCTGTTGACCGTCATCATTTAGCTATTTTGCTGTGATTGTTTATTCTTCGCGCTCTATAGTCGACAGATTGTGCGGTATTGTTTCCTTTATTTGACCAACTGATTATTTATATTTATATTGAATAAAGGAATGACACTTTGTGGAAATAGTGGAGTTTTTAAGGAGCGAAGGTGAGGGAGAGAGAGAGAGAGAGAGAGAGAGAGAGAGCAGCAGTGGGTGTGATTAGCTCCTTTGTTGGAGGTCTGTTGAGCTTCATTGGCTCCAGAGAATAGGTTCCTAATGAACCCAGCCAAGCTTGGGCCAAACTTTGTGCTGAAGACAAACTAAGTTATGGTGGTCTGGCAGAGCGCTGAGGGCGAGCCGACTGATATACAACGCTTGGACATATGGTCCCCCCCCCCCCATCAGGGCCTCTCCCTGCCACTTTCTCATGTCCTGGCTTCTGTGTGTGTGCTTTTGTCTGTGCATGTGTCAGACGGGATACACACAAGAAGAATATTTATAGTGTGATTTTTTTTATACATGTTTGATAAGTAATTGGAACAGAGAAACAGAGAACTGGAAAAGAAACGCAGGGAGTAAGGGGGAGGGGGTGGGAGAAGACGGGCTGGTTGATGCTTACTGAAAGCGACAGAGGAGAGAGGGCTGCAGGCTTTGTCTTTCCAGCTGACCCCAATACAGAATCCTTTCTGACACGTCCTACAAGACATGGAGTAACTGAGTAAATCAGGCCAACCTGGCTGTGTTGTACCAGCGACTGCACCATAACAGATGCAATATAGAAGCAAACCGCACGGTACCTTGAAGAACTCATAACACAGACAAGGATATGAAGGACAGAAGACCGTATACTCTGCGGTTTCAAATGGCATGTTGCTATTTGTTCGCTGAGGAGTGGAGGAGAACATGGTATATGTAAAGAATGCAAAGACGAGACGCAGGTGAGCCTGACTGTGGTTTGAGACTAATTGTTTGGGTCAGGGAGGGAGCGTGGGGACGGATAGCTTCCGTGTACCACCAACAAGGCTCTCGGTAACTGAGCCGGCGAGGGGGAGAATGGGCCCACTACAGGGCCACACAGCAGGCTCAAACAACACTTATTCTACTGGCCAAACTGTCAGCCAGAACAACTTCATTGTGCCCAAAATTGGAGTTGAAAGCAAGGCAGAGACTTGGAAGGAGAGGGGGGCAGTGGGAAGGTAGTGAGAAAGAAGGGGAGGAAGTAAAGAGAGAGAGAGAGAGGGAGAGAGGAGAGAGGGGGTCTGTGGGAAACCGGGGGACTGGAAAAGGGGGAGTCCCAGAGAAAGTGCAGACTTGGGGATGAATAGGGTCAGACGGTGTGAGTTCATTTCAGTGAGGAGAATTCCCACAGATCCTAACTGAGGGGCAGACGGCCAGTAGCAAGGAAGTGGCTCGAATGGAAACGTATTAATATGCATTCTGGGTAGAGAGGCTAAACTGTAGCAGTTTTGTATTCTAGTGTCTGTGTTGCCACCACATTTGTTCACACTATTCAGCCATGATAAACACAGTTCTTAGACAAAGGTGACATAACTACAGTAGCTACATACAGAATGTTACTATTGTGCATCTGTATTCACTTGACTGATGTTTTTTACATCTTTTTAGACCCGAGTACAATTGCAATTTAATACTGGTTCTTTTCCTGTGCTGCCGTTCTGTACAGTCTCTCCCCCAACATGTCATGCCAATATTAGATCATACATATGAGAAATGTCTCAAGCCTATGTAATAGATAACTGTGTCACACACGCAGGCTACCCACAAGCATTAGACACCTCCCCGCAGGATTTTCCCGCATTGGACCCCAGGAGGGAGCCCAGACGCAGGCATTGAACTGTGATTTGTATATAGTACAACAGAAAGCCCCTTTAGATTGACACTAAACCTGTCTAAATCAAGCCAACACTGATTTACTTAACCATTCTCCTCTTTGTCTCTTCTCTCTTCCCCTGCTGGCTATTTCAAATTCATCTTCCTGCCCTCGGTAACTACTGCAAAAGGGTGAAGAAGTTTACTTAGTCACACTGAGTTTAGGGAGATGAAGAAAGTCTGTGATTCTGTGTGTGTGTGGGCGAAGGTGTGTGTGTGTGTGTGTGTGTGTGTGTTCACTCTCGCATGTCATTGTGGTTTGCTCTTGTATGTGTGTGTGTGTGTGTGTGTGTCTGTGTGTGTGTGTGCGTGTGCAAAACGCAGAAATGTACACACACCCCTGTTTGATCCAGAGCTAGCCCTGCAGCTCCCAGAGACTCAACAAAAGGCCTCCTCTATCCATTGTATGAGCTGGGTGTTTCCCAGGAGAGCTCGGGCTCAGCGAGAGAAGGGCCCCAGATCGCTTTCTCCTGACATGGATGTTTATTCGCTCTATGGTCCAGCAGAGCACCCTGAAAAAGGACTGGCCTTAGCATTTTGACGTGCACGACACATAGTTTGGGAAAAAAGGGAAAGAGGGGCTAGAGGGTGTGAGGAAGAAAAGGAGAGAGCGAGTGTCTTGACAGACGAACAGTCATACAAAGACAGACAGATAGAGAGAGGGCCTGTCTATGAAGGTGTTCTCAGTTGAAAAAGAAATATTCATGGTGTTCTCCACCATTTTATTTGCTCCTTGTCTTTACACTAGTCAGCTTTCTTGTCAACGTTGTTCACGAATGTAGATCCACCCGGTGGGTGGGTAGAGATTTCCCCCTGATCTTGACAAGCTCTCCCATCCCTGACTGCATACTAATTCCCCCAGAACTACTGAACCAGTGTAAAACAAATACAAATTGCCAGGGCTGCTCTTCATTGCTTGAGAGGCAGGGTCTTAGGAGGTTAGCAGAAAGTAGCTATCTATTGTGTGTCTGTGATTAATCAGATTGTCTGCTGTGGACAGAGAAGCTTACAGGGACAGCTGTTGTAGTTGGCTATATGATATCTTTAGGAACCTGTCAATATGCCTGAGTTTAAAATCCTGAGCTGATGAAGGGAAGTTTAAAAAAAAAAACGACTCATTCATTCACCAAGTCAATTAAAAGTCCATCAAATGCTCAATGCGATCAGTCGGACAATAACGGATTTTGACAAAGACGTGTCTGTATTTCACTTTATTCGCAATCCTCCGCTGCTCTCCCTTTGCCAGTTGTCTTTATCTTAGAGTTTTGAACGCTATCTATAATAGTACTTCACTTTCTCTAGCGATATCTAAAAGTTTCCTTGAGATTGAGAGTGCCTGCGGGGTTGACCATAGATCTCAGTAGAGCAGCAGAAGCGAACAGTAGAAAACAAACATGGTAGGCTGATACCATCTAATCTGTTGAACACCATTATCGTCTAAGATATCGCTATACCCCCCTCCATACGTGCACGCACGCACCCACCCACCCACCCACCCTCCAAACCAGACTTACTCTCTCCCTCTACACCCTTTGAGGTAAAAGCTTGTGTGTTGAGGCTGAGAGTGAATGTAAGCCATTGTTATGGTGTAACCGGACTCCACAGCAGGTTGTTTGATCCTGTTTTGGGCCTGAAAAGCCCTTCTTTTTTTTCTTAAACCATCACATCAGCTGAGAGGTTCAGACAACAGACTCTATTTGTAGAGTCCTCCGTCTGTCTGCTTCTTTTTTTATTTCTTTCTCCTTTTTCATCTTCACTTTGTCTCTCTTTGTCAGTCTTAATCTCTTGTCCAGATTCAGATTTGAGTCAAAAGCTTTAATTACCATAAAGAGGAGCGTGCACTCGTACACATACTGTACTTAGACACAAACGTATGCTTTTAGGCACACTCTGTCGCTCTCGATTTCGCTCTCTTTCTCTCTCCCTCTTTCTTTAAACAGGATCTTCTTGTACCTTTCTCTCTGTACAGACACTGGGATTGTGTTTCTCGCACCTTTGGTACGGCAACAGCAAAAGAAAATGTTACAGGAAAGTGTTTAAATGACAAAAGCCGCAGTAAATTGTTTTGTTTGCTCACAATACTTGTCGTGATACCTCCTAGCTCTTGTTTTTTTCCTGTTTACCAAACATCATCTCATTATTTACATTACAACATGGAACCATGTCGCTGTATTGTCGAATGCTTTGGACGCTTACTTGCATTTCTACGCCTTTGTTACTGTTTTGTCATTGTATTCTCAATTTATGATCTGTTTGGCGTTCAGTGTGGACAATGTGCATGCAAATATCTTCTTCCCATTATGCCTGCTGTCTTTGTACGTCAGCTTTCGTCCCTAAGAGGTATAGATGAAGAGTTGGAGGGGGGATGGAATGGCCCTGTATGCTTTTGGAGGGATATTTGTGCGGACGCACACACACAAACACACAAACGCGAACACGCGCACACACACACACACACACACAAACCCATCTGTGCCCCCCAACCTATTTCAGACGTGAGAAACTGTACCTTCATTTGCATAAGAATAATTGACACTTCAAATTAGCCTTCCAATCAAAGAGGATTCTTTTTTTTTTTAGCATATGTGCAGGCATTGAGCACTGCCATACTGGAGAATATGAAAGGGAGGGCAAAAGAGAGCACGGATGGGAGGAGACGCCTCATAAAGGATTAACCCTTTCATTTCCTCATCTCAGAGTAGAGGATTTGATGTTGGTTTTTATTGCAAACATAACTTGATATACAGCAAAACAGACCTTTGTATGGAAATAATAATTGCCGTCTTCTCTAAATCAAGGGATGCTATGACTGACCGGTGGGGAACAATGTGTTTTGTCTGATTGATAGGTATTTATCTATGAAAGCTTTAGGTGCACTGACTGTGTTATGTGCACGTTTACACATCTATATTCACCTCAGTGGCATTGGACGTAGGCCAAGAGAGTGAGTGCTATTAAGTAGAGTGTGCAAGTGTGCATGTGTGTCAGTGTGGATGTGTGCGCATTGAGGGTTTGCTCACATTAAACCATTAAAGCAAGTGCAATAATGAATTATTGATAATGGCTAATGAAAAGGATCAGTTCAGGATAAACTACAGGCTTAACCATAGCCCTGAGGGCCAACACACACATCCATGCACACACGGACACAAAACGCCATTCATTTTCCCCGTTCAACATCTATTTTAGGTTTTTCTCAGACAAGAAGATTTAAACTGGTGCAAGCGTACTAGGTATTCTCTGTCTATATCTAATTGTTTTCTCCATGTACCATTATACCCACTCCAGTTGAGAGCAATGGAGGCCCCATCACTGGGACAAGACAGCAGCTATGTGCTTCCAGGCCTACCCAGCTGACAAGCAGAGAGCCTTTTTGAGGTTGAGCTGGTTTTCGGGGGAGAATGAGGGACAGGGATTCAGTTTTGGGGGAAGGGGATAGAGAATGGGGGTTGAGGGTTTGAGGATTTGAGGGCTGAGGGGGGGGGGGGGAGCCTCGGCGCCAGCCCCTCTGAAGCGCTCAGCATCCCCCCTGCTTATGGGATGGCGGATGTGTCTGGGGGTATCCATGACAACACTGCTGCATGCCAGGGACATACCACGGCAACATGGCCAAGTAGAGTTGGTGTCAATGTGTGTGTGTGTGTGTGTGTGTGTGTGTGTGTGCAGATCCATTAAGGCCCACATATCTCAGTGACATTAATATTCACTCAGTCAGACAGGGAAGCCACTGCAGCCTCCATCAGTTTCCCGTTAGACAGCCACGCATCACAGACACCTTTGTTTCAGACTTTAACTCAGAGGCCCAGCATGAATATGTCCACTGTATACGTACTGTCTTGTAAGTGAATGTAAGCCAATTTCTGTAGTTTGACACAGTTGTTAAGGAAAGTGCCTTCTTGCTAATGACTGGGCATGTCACAGTTTTATGCTTGTACTATATATTTTATACTTTCACAGACACAGAGAGGTGCACCCTCACATTCACTCAGGTCATGAAGTACAGGTCAGGACTCACTTACTCTCAAACAAACATGCTCACACACTGACAAACTCACACACACACACACACACAC
>CALSBV010010907.1:2860901-2889683 GCA_943590825.1 Bovichtus diacanthus | reverse complement strand
GCATGTAGAGTCAAACTCAGATCCTGTGGGAGTGTATTTTTAACCCCGGCTGCCTGTGCATTTGCTGAGGGGTTAAAGGGCCGCATGGTGAATCAAGTAAATAATTCACAATAGCTGAAACTCTTTCGATGTAACCTCAGAAAGCATGGGGGGAGGGAGACCAAAGAGACTTAGTTACGTAGTTGCACACTATAGTCCTGTCCAATCCTGCTTAGTGTTCTGAGTTAACTGCACAAAGTACAGAGAAACAACTAGGTCAAAAAGCAATGCCCATTAAGTCATGCATGACTCTCGTCAATAAAGTCTGATTCCATTTAGCGTCAGTAAAATGATATGTATACCTTCTATGTATGTGTGCTTGTTTCAGGGTATATGTACATCTACAGCAGTCAACATTTCGCCTATCCTGTGTTTCTAGGTTGGATGGAGACCTCGTAGATCATGACCCAGAAACAAATGGCATAATGAGTGGAGTCTCCAGACTGAAGACGTCAAGGAAATTCAGCTGATCTCAGAGGTGACTGCGCTCTCTCCTTTCAAGCATTACGGTTTCTGCCATCTTGTTATATGGGCTATATTTTACGAATCCCCTGCTATGGATCAGCGGTCTCCGCATCCTTTTTCGCAGTGTATTCTATAAGAAAGTGTCTGTAAGACATTTTGAGTGACATTGCTTCTGTCAAATGGCTGATTGAAGGAGACACATAGAGAAATGCTGCGCTAATGAAATCATCTGACCCACATCCTTTAGTGCTATCCATTTCTCCAAAGGCACAGAAAGGGCATTTATACAGGTAAACCATGACTGGTCCCCGAAGTGAAGAGGGGTTTTTCAGAAGGAAGAGGGGCATCCATTATTTACTATACTGGGGTTGCTAGACACTTAGGAGATAATGCAATGCTTCAAGCATACAAAACATAGAGCCTCCTCTGTGCTGGCAAGGCCATTGTTGTGTGTTTTGAACATGTCTGTTTCCATCCATACTGACAGATGAAAAAGAATATGTCTCCCTAAGGTTCAGAAGCACGGACAGAGATAGAGAAAGAACAAGAGGGATAGAACAGGATGGTGGAGAGATGTGTTTGTGTGTGTGTGTGTGTGTCAGTCAAATCTCTGTGTATATTTGTTATTCATGTCTGTGCATATGTGTATACATGTGTGTCTATTTATTGCCCCCAGTCTGTTTGGTGGCATCTGCATGTACACAAGTATGTGTCCAAACCTACCCTAGTCCTAGATTATATAATGTAAATGAAGTAGTCGTACACATAGTGCGAGCATATGTTTGTACCTTGTACCGTGTATGCATCATCTTTCTCCTGCAGAGTCTGTATCAGTATATCTACACACTCCTGATAGGCTTCAGTCGAGTCTTATTCTCTGCAGATCAGGAGCAGCGTCAGTTGCCTCCACTTGGAGAGTGGAGGTATCTGACTATAATCTACTGGGAGTAGTTAGCAGAAGGGGAGCAAGGCATACAACTCCTCCACCCTGTTATCAGACTTGGGGCAACACCAGGCACTACTTTCTGCCTTTGTCGATTTCCCGAGGGACACTTTGACATGAAATCCTTTTTTGTGGATGAGGGGAGACCACTCCCAAAGAAACCCTGTATTTTTCCGCATAAATGCGCATTGTGATGGAGAGCATGGCAAGTAACTATGTTTGTGGGTTTCTGGTCTGGGAAAATCTGTGTCTACTAGAACTGAAGAATCCCTAAAATTAGAATGACAAAAGAAATGTACATATATTTTAAAATCTTAGATGTGTTAAAATATGTGTTGAAAATCACCACACTTGAAGAAATGATTTGGTTTACTCTCTTACTCTTTTTTTACCCGTTGTTTTGGCTATTGTTCCTATGGTGGCTAAGACATTAGCATACATCATCAGTTTCAATGCACAAGATCAGACAATGTTTAACCGCTAATAACGAGCAGTTTGATGAAGTCAAACTGGTTCAATCTGGCAATTATATAAATAAAAACGAGATTACTTTATTAGAGACATGTTGCAATGCCCTGTTGGTCTGCTGTAAAGCTTTATCTATCTTAATGAAATGTTATCCCAACTGACAATAAATATACACACCAGTTTGTAAAAGATGACTTTACTTGTACTTCACATCCATTACCCTGTTTTGAGAAGATCATTTGTGTAATGCGTCTTGTTTATACCAACCAGTCTTTGTAACTTCCTTAAATAGCGTAAAACAGAAGTACATGAGTGTTGCATTTCAGGCATTTTACACGTCAGGCAGGTTTGAGTGTAGGACACATATAAAGGCAAGAAAAGGGTCTGAGAGCAAAAATAATGATTCTATATTATGATCAATTTTGTAAAAATACCCACTTTTACAACTATTGTTTATCATGCCATGCATATTATACACTGATTCTCTCTCACACACACACACACACGCACGCACGCACACACACACATACACACACACGCACACACCATCCTTATATATAGGCATTTAACTGCAGTGTCAGCAGAGAAGATGAGGAGGATACAGAGAGAGGCACATGCAGCGTTGACTAAGATCAGCTCCCACAGATAAACAGGCAGGCCACGAAGGCAGTATGTGCCCTTGAGGTGCTGTGTGCAGGCAGGGTGGTGTGCTTGAGTTGTCTGAATCCACCTCCCTTCATCTTTTGCAGTTGGGCTGAGTTTGGCTGCTGATGGTCCAGAGACCCCCTGTCAATCCCAAACGGTTCTATACTGTCAGCCAAACATCAGAGAAATTTGTTGACGGAGACAAGCGTAGCCAAAACAGTACCTTTGTGCTTTCTGAATTCTAGGAGAAAAAAAACTGAGGGGAGTTGCTGACTTTCAGAAGATTTCAAGTGTGTGACAAGTTAAATCAACAAATACATTTAAAGTTAACCTTTAGGAAACGCCTCTGTTGAAGTCATAGGATCTGCCTTTGTTGTCTGATGCAGACAATGACACCAAGGACTGAAGATTTAACTGAGCCAGCTGTTCTGTGCGGCCTATACGTTCATATTGGGCCGCAGAATACCTTTCATGCTTGTCAACAAGCTCTATAGTTTTGAGGAAATGTGACACCATAATGTCTTTCTGGAGGAAGCGAGTGTCTGGTATGGCAAGAGTAATGGATGAAGGGCTGGAGGAGCAGGTAACCCAGGTTAGGCTGGGTGTAAAGAGGATCCGATAAGGCGTTCCCCAGACCCTACAGTCTCCCAGTCTCCTCTATGAGAGAATAATAAGCAGCTGTAACTCTGAGACACTCCCAGTCCTGTGTCCTCAGCTACAAAAACCTTCACCGGGCATCTTATCAGGTTCTAAGGATATCACGTAAGACAATACATGTGAGAAATGCAGTGGGAACAATGGGAGGAAAGTGCAGCGTGATATGAGGGGGACTAATGTCAGCGGCTATTGTTGAGGCCTTTGTCACTGTCAAGTACACCGGGAACTCACAGCTCACTGAACTCCTTTCATTCAAGGATCTTGCTTTGGGATGTGATGAAACTCTACAACAAGTGCTGTCCCTCATGCTTCAGCAATGGCAAACTGCACACACAGAGGTTATGTGTTTGTTGCGGATCAACTGTAACTAGCAGGTTGGTGTAAGATCCCCCCTGGCTGGCAATGAGGATTCAGTCTCGCACTTCATTTTTTTTCTAAGAGGAAACTTGCAGTCGAAAATGTTGTTTTACATAGGATGTGTGTGAACATTGACCAAAAGTTTTTCTGCCTTGGTGCTTTGATTTAATAATATGATTAGAACATAAATGGTCAACTGAGACTTCTGGAATGTCTTTGCATTGTTTAATTATTGTCATATTTCTCTTTTTTAGGTAAAGGAGTTCTTCTGATCAACTAAAGAGGAGTTTCAAGACGTCCACTCACGAGTCTCACAAGCTGTAGGAGCTTCACATTACTCTCTACAACACTTGGACCTGCACCGTACTCTTAATTTCACTATTTATGTAAAGTGGTTATATGAGATTATTGATCAAACTGACAGATATTTTGACCTTGCACGAATATATTTTTTTATTCTTATATTGGACAATACTTAATAAGAAAATAGGTTGAGAACATTCTTCACGTTGAAACTTGATTGAGTCTAACAAGAATATTTTTGACGGCTAAATAAAGGCATTTCTTTCCTTTAAGTGATGTTGTACAGTGAGTTATTTCTGTGTAATGCTTTGGCACTCCAGGTAAAGAACAATGTGCTTGACATAATTGGGTCCTATTTGGATATGAAAAGAGCACGCGTGCTGATAAAAGCTGGCAGGCTGATCAAAGCAGCATGCGTCCCGATCAAAATCATACACCTGACACAGTTGTAGTTTATCCTGAAAGACGAACGAAATGTGGAGAAATAGGTTCAGACAGTACCAAGAAGCCTCTCTGTTTAAAACCAGCTCCATTTCACATTCTGTACTGTTTTTGGTGTCAAATCAAATGTACCTGTATGTGCAAAACACGAAACAACAATTAAAAATGAGAACGATTCGATGCTTCTTTTCTACACCGGCTTTTCTTGCATTTTCCTCTCCACGCTGCTTGTCAGGTTTATGTTTTTGAAAGAAAAATACAACGATCTGATACAACACTGTCAAAATTTCCCTAGAATTGTATTCACACTACAATAAGACGGATCAAAAGTAGGATCCATAACATTTTTGTTTCTTGTTGGAAAGAAGCCTCATTTTCCTCCCTGTTCTATCTTTCATTACTCTCCATTCATCTTTATGTGCTTCTCCATTTTCCCCTTTCCTTCCTAATCATATTAATTCTCTCTGTCCCTTCCTACTTAACATTCATCCTCACTATTTTTCTCACGCTTACGCCATTTTCATTTCCTATACCAGCATCACTCTTCTTTCCTAAAACCATCTTTCAGTCCTCGGTCCCCCCTCATCTTCCCCCACCCTTACCCATTCTCTTGCTACCTTTCTCTCTATCTCTCCCTTGTCTTTCTCTCCTTCTCAGATGTCAGATCACAGTCTACTCTTCCGCTTGCCCTGTCATCACATTTTTCACACAACCCCATCCCTTAATTGGGCCTGTATCATCATATCATGTAGAATATCTGATCACAGCGAGAGATGAAAGATGGCCTCCACCTATCCCCTCCCAGACAGACAGACACAAACATATACTGTAGACTCACACGAACACATACACCCACACAGGCGCACACGTCAGTGGTCGTATGGGACAGGAATCCAAGCTGATGGCTGTGTACGTTTTTTTTACCGACCATGTTTGCACCACGTTTTCGATGTGATTGTTACAATGTGACAGGTGAGATGGTGTGTATTCCAAGAGTGTCCACTGATCAGCTGCTAGCGGCTTTTGTGATGAGACAAAAGATGCCCCGGAGCCAGCAGTGTCACATCTACAGGTAACTAGCGAAATAAAGGAAACATCAACAAAAAGTGTCTCAGGAGTACTAAAATAGCTCCAGCATGTCTTGGCATCAACTTGAAGGATGCAACACAAAATCTTGTGCAAAATATCCAGTCATTCCGGTTGCTGGCAGAAAATGCTTCAAAAATATGGTATACTGTGAAAAATAGCCATATAATGAAATCAACTGCCATGGGTTTGCAGATTGAGAGTGGCAGTGACACTGAGGCCACACCTACAACGTGCAGCATGTAACTGAGCCCCTATCGACAAGCATATAGTGTCACACAGTTGCACAGTCTTAATTTAGATTCCCTTGAGTCTCTAACTCCAAACAATCAAATATATGGCTAATACGTTTAATTAGATTAATTTCATTGCAATAAATCTTTTCATGTAATCTTAGACAGTCTTGAAATGTTTATGGAGAGGCACATGCAGAAACAGTTTATATACATTGGTTCTTACGCCACAGTTTGAAGGTGTGGCATAAGTCAAGCATATAACGGACAATGTAAGGCTACAGAAATGCTTCATTATTAGATCACGCTCTTATGTAATGTAGTGGAGCCATGGTTTTCCAACATTTTTGACTTGACACTATTCGTATGTGTGTGAGTTGTGTGTAGTTTAACCAAAGAGTGATTTGTTTATTTGAATCCTTTTTGGAGGCCTAAAGAGGTAAAACTACACACTATTTCCCAAGAAAAAAGAAGCAACGATTAGTAAAAAAAATTTAAAAAATGAAAAAGTTGTGTACATGGTTTATCCCATTGTTGGTGTTCATAGCATCTTGTTTTACCAGTTGTACCTAAAGCCTACACGCATATGTTTATGGAGAAACAACTGTCCCTTTAATTACTATTGTGTATACAGTATAAATACTGTGTCTCTATGCGGGTCTGAAGTCTTAAAGAAGTTCAAATGTAATGTCAAAAGTAAATCATGATCACAGTGTGTGCAAATGTAGTTTTATTTAGTAGAGATTGAATTTTTCAAATGCAAAACAGAATGCAGTAGTCTAAATGTGATCTGCACCATAGCAAAGCTGCATGGAGCCATGCTTTGAATAAACCTTTTTTCTCACAAATGCTTAAATGCTATTTTATTGTACAGCCACAGTAAGAGTAGACTAAAAATATTCCCATGTGCAACATTTTTTGGTAAACACAAGGACTCTAGTTTGAATCAGGACACAATATAGGTCACTGGCCGGTATTCTGTGGGTTTTGTCAGTTTAAACCAAAACATCCGCACTTTACAAGCTATTAAGAGTTTTCCAAATGTAGGCTTACATTATGATTAATTAATATAATTACTGTAGTTCAACTCCTGTTGGTTTCCTAAGCAGCTAGAAATTGTTAAGATCGTGGTTTGTTTCATTCTTAGAGCGCAGAGCCCAAAAATAAGTTGCAAGCCTGTTACTTTTTTCTCCTGACATGACAAGAATACTAATGTGTTTTAATGAGGCTGGGTGCTAGCATGGGAATACATTTTCTGGAAAACATGCAAAACCATTCGTAGGGTGTTACAGAAACTGTACATACATACGACATCGTTTTGTATTGTGTTGAACACTTTATCGATAACCTGGCTTTATCCATGAAAGGAAATGTTCACCACAGATTACATTGTATCTTACTGGCTGGTGAATGAATGTTTAGTGAAATCCAATAGTGACGGAACAAGCCAGCGAAGACATGGATCCTAGTTTAAATAGGTCTTCCTGGAATCATAATGCAGCTGTCTACATCTGTCAGTACAATCGAATTGAGCCAAGAGACATTTGGGAACCACAAAGATCTCAGACGGCAATTAGGATTGATCTCCTGAAGGCAGTAAAAAAATAAATGCATGAATTTTGCTATTGACGCAGAAGCTTTGAAAAAATGATCTCTTTTTTTACATTAAGGTGGCCTGGGAACATGACCTTGGAAGCTGCTGGCGAGGAAAAGTAAAGAATAAAACTTCTGAACTACATTATGTGATAGAACTTTTTTGGCTCCTTTCTTTGTCTCCCTGCTCTTTTTTCCACTAGACGGCACAGTATTTCACTTTTATCTACAGATAGCAGGACTTTGTGTTATCTTATTTTGTTTGGGAGAAGATTCACAAGTACTATCCGCCCGGTGATCCCAACAGACGACAAGATACAGAACTCCAAGTCTGGAAACTTCACAGTGAGAAAAAATGAGGTCTTACTGAAACTACATATGGTGTGTATTTAACTCTCTGGTTATTGCCTAAGAAGATCTGGAAACCAAAGAGGCTGCTGGCTGCATTGTGTTACAGCGCTATGAAATGCATTACAAGGATGTGTGTAGAGTTTTAAAAAGCAGCTTGTTTAAGATCACAACAGAAATCTGGTGCATGAACCTGGAGTTTGATTGAATCGTTCAAGGTTGTTGGGGGTTGGAACTTTAAAGAAAAAGCAGAAGTTTTCAAATTAAAAATTTTGTCACAAATTAACTTGGTTTGATCGACTTTTCACTCCTCATCAGATACATCGTCCTAAATAAGTTATTCTGCAGATCAGCGGTTCCCCACCTTTTTTTATTGGATGTAGCTCCACAGCCCTGTCAGATGTACTCAAGCACCCTCCTTCATCGGCACCACGCGTCATGTTCCAAGAGTGTTCCTTTGAACTCGTTTTAAAATGAATGTCATTAAACACAATTTACATTTTACAAAATTTTCCATTTTTTTACAAAAATAGATATTATTTCATACAATTGAACTGTAAATGTTTAAGTCAGTTTGATCAAATGTGCATTCATAAGACTACAACCCTTCACTATTTATCTATTAAAAGCTATTATTATTTTAGCCATACATTTGAACCATTTATTCAATACCTTAAGTTATTTCTACAATATATCCAATGCTATTTATTTCAACTGTTTATGCATCACTTTTAACAATCAGTTTGAACCATTTATCCATTACTTTAAGCTAACGGTTTGGACTTCTCTGCTCGCTCACCAGCTACTTTCCTGCACACACAATCACAACATGCATATATTTATTTTTCCAAGATTAATTTCTTTGGCCTTTTGTCTTTATTATAGATTTAGGACAGATATACTGGAAAGAGGGCGAGAGAAAGGGGTGACATGCAGCATTCAGGGCAGATTTGGACCCAGGCTCAGGGCTCAGCTTTGGTACATGGGCCGCCCACTCTCCACAATCTTTCCATGTACCCACAAACACCCCTTGGTATAAAATCATGTAGATAATCATGTAACAGGTAATGCCTCGGCTTTGGAGAAAAGTTGGTGATCCGACGTCCTTTCCTCACTACTGCTCAATATCACACACTGCCGTGTCATGCTGTGGCCGCCTCGCTGAAGCTGGGCAAGAACATAAGACATCGCCTGTAACATGAGCGAATGTACACTTGTTTGTGTGTGCACATGCGTGTGAATGTGTGCGTCTCTCTCTCTCTTTGTGCTCGGTCGAGAGTGATTGATTTTGAAGTGTAGAATCTTGACAGAGTGTTCGGCTATCCCAGGAGGCCCGAGACCACAGGGCCGAAACAGACCAGCAGCCATCACTTTCTTCTTCCCTCTTTCTTTTTTCTAACTCTTTTTCTCTCTCTGTACCCATTCTCCTTTGCCCTCTCTTATCCTCCACATCTATCCATCGCTCTTTCAATCTAACCCCTTATCCTCCATGCTATTCCTTCCAGCCTCTTTCATAGGCTTATTGATATGTAATATTGATATTTATTGCTGGCTAAAATGAACCGCCGTCTTGCAGGTGGTGGGTGGGGATTCCTGATGTAGGTCAATAAGAGACAGACATGCCTGATGATTTGCTTTGAGGGAATACGCAGCTGCTGTAGCTTACACTGCTGAGATATAGCTTGTGTCAAACTATCATCCATAGGAAGAAGGAAAAAAACTACAGAGATGTGAAATGGAAAGGTCTCAGGGAACATTACAGATTTTCTGCAATATTGTTTAAATAGAATAGCTTATTTACACTCTCTACAATCTATCACCTATCACTTACTTACCACAGCTGTGTATATAGGTACTGTACATTTAAAGGGAGTGAGGAAATAAAGAGGTTCTGTGATATGTGCAGCAGCAAATAGGTCCATAACTGCTCCTTCTGCCCTTTTTTTCATGTATTTGTGGCGACCTGAAAACTATATCAAAGTTGAAAATATGGCATTCAATTTACACCAACACTCGTGAAGTCATCATGGCTACAACATTCTAATTTATTTCTTCAAATTACACTGATGATTGACAATATATTTCCACAAAGTAAAGTACACTCTATAAACTCTGTAACCAGCACCCAGGAGAGCTCTGTCAGATCCCGGTGAACCAACTCAATATAGCTGTGCAAACCTCAGATTTAAATTTGTGAATTGTACTGTAGTATTTTCAACCTGCTGGTTGTCACAAGGACTGAAGGTAACAAAACAGAGGCGGTGTTCCTTTCTGCTCCGCCATTAGTGATGTTGTGTCACCCACTCCTGGGGCTGCGGCTTTGTTTTCCCATCATGCCCTCACTGCCTGCTGGTTGGTTTAAACAAGCAGTATTCTTCTTCAGCCTTTCAATTATACCATGCCCCGAAGCAACACCCTGCACCCTCCATACACCGAGACGAGAGCTAAGAGTGTAGGAGGGATTGATTTGAATTTGTCGTTTAATGGGTGTTTTGCTTTTTCTGCGTATTGGTGTCGCCATTGGTTGGATTTAACTCCTCATAACGAGAGATATATTCTTTATTAGCTATTGTTTCAAAGTGACACACCCATAGTGAGGAACCTGGAAACATTTAGAAAGTAATCCTTGAAGAAGGACCTGCAGTCAGCCAGGTGCATTTTGTGGTGAACCCACGGAGTGTGAAACAATGAGATTCAAAATTCAAAATATATTTTTTGTTTAGTTTAATCATCCTAGAATATTTAAAAACTCACTCACTCCACTGCTTTAATTGCCAAAAAACTTATTTCACTGCTGTCCCGTCAGTCCATCTCTCCCTGTCTCCTTGTCTCTGAGTCCCACGGCAGCTAGACACGGGTCAAGTTCTCCTATTGAAAGGGTGAGATAGAGACAGAAACTCTGCAACCACAAAAGCAGCCCGTCTAGACAAGGCCCCACAGTCCTGACCCCAGTTAGACCCTGTCCCCCCAGGGGCCTATAATACCTTTGTTTCCATGTTGATAAATTCTATTTCCTGTCGCACTAGCCGTACAACAAACACTGTGACATCCAAACTTCGAAACGTGGACTGCAGGCATGTACATAGCAGTAAGTAAGCGACTTAGTGACTTTCAGAGTAGACAAAAATGGAGGCTGTATATTACTCATATATTACAGATATGATGCCATATTGAGAATCACATTATTTATTATATACACAAATGAAATCAACAAAATAAAACATAGTAAATGCTGCTTGTTTATTGTACAAACAGTTTGGAGAATTGCGCATCAATAAATGGTGATATTAAAGAATAAGGTGATCTGTGTTTAAAATAATGCTTCAGTTTGTTTTACTCTGGTTAACTGATTTGTCTCGGTGAGGGCGATGTGAATAATATCTATTGACTTAGGGTCCTTGGTTCCCATAGACGCACGTCTGGATTTTGGATTGGGGGGGGGTGGGGTGCAGTCTGGTGATTTAGGCATGAATTATCATCTGGTCACACGGCATAAATTAACATACAGCCTTAGACAGTGTACACAAGAGCAGGCCACTTCTATTCAATGGCCCACAAGGGAACACGGTCTGCTGGCCTTAGACTCCTCATAGTGTCTGTTTTAGCACACGGCCTGCTCATGGCAAGGTGTTATGCTAATTAGCTAGTGTTTGCACATACATGCATGCACTCCGCCATCAATACGCTGTTATAATGTCTACATGCCAACACTGATTATCTGACCAGGACAAAGGAGTTTTAAAAGACATGCTTGTGAACAAAAAGTATTATCGGTGACAGAAAAGGTGAGAAGATTTGGGGAAAAAAAGGCGCAGACATTTTGGTAATAACAGGGATTAAATAGGGAATACGCTATCGTTGTATCATCTGCAGTTAGCAGCCTGGGACTCTGTCGGAACAGTAGGCTGAATAAAGCAGATAATGAATGAACAGTTTATAACCACAAAGCTGCGAAAAAATTAGCACAACTTCCTTCATAAGCAAAAATGTTTTAAAGGGTCCTTTTAAAAAAAAAAAAAGGAAGAAAAACCTTTTAAATCATCTATCTGTGTGGGTGATGTCTCATTCTTAATCAATAAGTACGACAAAAGCATCATCCGGCATTTCAAGGCAGAACGTGGCAAACTCTACTTCCTGCTCTTTGTCCTCCATTTTCTGCCACCATGGCAGCACGTAGCTGGGAGCTAAAATGTACACAGAGATAACCGAAACACAGGGTCTTGCTAGCTTTCTTCCATTATGCCTACAGCCTCCTTGTCCTCCCAACTCCATCTTGTGCATCCCTACAGAGAGCCATGAAGGGTCTGAGTCATTCTCGATTACAGTATGTATTTATAGACAGTAGAGTCAGGACCCAGGCCCTGTGTGCAGGCATGTTAGAGTGTGTGTGTGTGTGTGTGTGGGGAGTGGGGGGGGGTTTTCTACCTGCCTAAAACTAGGGCCCAGAGCCCGATGACTCACCTCAGCTACTGGACGGCTCCACCAAGAGAGCTGACGTCACCTGTCCTGAGACAGAGATTTACTGCTCGCAGTGACCTCACTCTGATCCAGGTCAGGGATGAAATCTGCCAGAGATTGTCTGTCATGTCGGAGCTTAAAGGCACTGACTCATTTCCTCATTTTCCGAGCACAGGTCAAAGTAAATATGTAGCATTGCACTTCGTAAAAACGAAGGTGGTGAGGCCAAAGTTGTTTCAGAAGCCAGTAAGGGTACAGTAGCATCGTGCATTGCAGTTGTTATCTCTCTCTTTGTCTTCTCCGTCACCCGCACGCTCATTAAATAACTGTGTATGTATGTATGTATGTATGTATGCATGTATGCATGTATGTATGTATGTACGTGTGTGTCCAGATTTACACAGGCATGAACAGTCTTTCATGCTCAACTTTGGAAGGTCCAGACTAGTGCACATGCATACAAACACATATGCACACACACACACACACACACACACACACACACGAACAAATACAGGGCTGAGGCCTTCGTGTTGTTGATGTTTGAACATTTCAATTGAGAAGGCTATAAGACCTGCAGCTGCCTGTCTCGTCTTGTTGAATAGGGGGGGCTCTTTTTTTGGGCGGGAAGGCGAGAAGGCGGTGAATCCCCGATGAGAGATGAGACATATTGAAAACTATATTAAATTACCCTGATTAACAATTTAGCCACGATCAGGCTAGCCATGGGGGTGCTCTATGGGGAGGCCCAGAGACTATTCATCCCCACAGTGCCAGGGTCGAAAGGTGCCCCAAGTTCACAGGCTCAGGCCCTTTGTTATGCTAACACCCTATCCCAAATCAGCTGCCTGCTCCATGGCCAGACACAAGCACTTCCCTGAGAACTTTCAGGGAGTCGTCATTCCACTTCATCTCAACCCCCCCCCCAACACACACATAGAAAATCCCTATTGCCAAATTCCATGCACAATTCAACATTTTTTGTAAGTGGAAAATGGGTGGGAGATGTGGGGGGTTCGGTCTGTGTCCTCAAGACGGATATTAAAGATGTCGTTATACCTGTAATATTTTGTCATTTCAAGCAACAATTCTCCGGGGCGAAATATTGCATTGTTTATTTTGTTGTTATGTCAGGACTTTTTCAATTATAAAGCAATGGGGAAACTGTTTATTTCGATATCTTTGCAAGTGCCTGTTAAACGGAGAAGAAAAAAAACAACAGCTAGGTAATCTTTTTACAAAAGAGTCTTTCTGTCTCAAGGGAGGGATGATCAATACATATTAACAGGCCAGTTGATAAGACATGTAGTAGAGGTCAAGAGTCAAATGCGGGTCAAACACCCTTGACCTAAGGTCAAAGTCTTTAGCGTAAACATGCCGTTGGTGCACAATCACATATGTGTCAAATCTTGACTCAATAATGACAACAATGCATTTATTTGGATTTAAGAGTTTTCGCAAACAGATTTATGTGGTGAGACTTGTTTATTTTTTTAACACATTTTGTCATATGAGAAAAGTCAATCATATCACAATATTTTACAATATTTCTTAACCCAAAAACATTTTGACAACCCATGTATTCAAAATATTTTTTATCGCTTTAAGACATTATAATTTATAATGAAAATCTATTCCGGTTATAGGAATAACGCACACATTGTGCACTCACACACATACACACACACACTCTCTCACACACACTTTGTCACTGACATTAGCAACATCAACAACAGCAGCAATACATATACCACAGGAAATTGAATAAAATGTCTCAAAAAACATGCAATATAATTATATACCACTGTTTGGAAGGCACTGATTGCGTACAGCCATGGTCCTGAGCTGTAGGCGTGTATAACTGCCCTCGTCTCTCACTCACTACCGCTGAGCCAAAACCTCAACCAGGAGAGAGAAGAAGAAAAAATTCTCATCAATGCAAATTAGAGCCCAGAACATGGGGAGCCTTGCTTGAGTCACCGGTTTTCCAAAATCACAGGCTTTCACCTCCAAATGTTGTTGTCATACACGACTACAGATGCTCCATATTAGCACAGGATAGTCATATCCATGGATTAGTCTGCAGGCACTTAAAAAAGCGTCTCCACACTCAGGCTGCCACAAGAGAAAATAAGGACGCTTCTAATTCTGCCAGCATAATTGCCTGATTATAATGAGCTACTCTCTCTCTCTCTCTCTCTCTCTCTCTCTCTAGCTCTGCCTTTATTTCTCAGTGTGTCTGTTTCTGTATGCGCACACACACACACACTCACACACTGTAGCCTAATTCTGATATAAATCAGTCTTCAGTTGAATGGGAGGGGGGGGGGGGGGGGGGATCTGCATTAATATTTTCCGGTGCTGCAATGGCGCTCTGCAGTGTTTTCCTGTGACTTCAACAGACAATAGAGTTTTAGAGCAGGAAATGAAATATACAGTATAACAACAAAATATAGTAAAACGAGCCATGGCGACACCCTAACCTAACACTCAGGCAATTAATTGCTTTTGTGGATTTCAGACAGGTAACTCTGCCGGTAACGGTAATGTGATGCCAAGCGTAGGCCACTTTGCCTTATGTTGCATTGTTAATCTCTTGACTTTCTATGTGTGAGACGGAAGAAGAAGAAGAAAAGACTGCGTAAATGATTAATCTGACCTCATAGACAACTACAGAACCCAATTAAATGAAACATTTTGGTACATCTTGAAACCATAAACTCTGTCAGTGTAGAGTACTTAAATAAAGAGCATCAAAGCTTCAATGTCACACCTAGCAAAAGTGAAATTTATATATTATTGTATTATTATATCTTAACAAGGTCTGGTAGTTTAGGATACTTTGAGTATGAAATTTCAAAATCCTGTAACAATTAAGGAGAGGCCCAAAAAGAGATGTCTGAACAGATTCATCTCACGGTTTACAAAGAGAAAACCCCAGAACATAATTAGGATTTAATATTGAGATTTTATTACCGAGTCAGTATCACCTAGCATCAAATTAATTACGTCTCTGTGACCATTTTATATTCAAATGAGAATAGAACGGCATCGTTAAAATTGTAGTGTAACATATTCATTTTCAGTCTTTTTTAAAGCAGATTTTATGTTTATAAAAAACAGCAATATCAACAATGTTGTTTATTATAATTGTTATTTTTATTACTATTATTATTATTATTATTATGTTGATCTCATCCGAAGCAACTGCTCCACCTGTCCAACTACCATGCATCCACATTTACGTTTTTAACCCCAAGTAATATAAGACAAGATGATATAAAAGATACTTCACTTATAAAATAGAAGGATATTGGTGCTCTTCTACCCTGTTTATACACATGCAATATATAGAATATATGGATATTTTAGAAAATGTTTCACTCCCATGTAAGTATATTACAATGTTATGTAGTGTCAAGCACATCAAGAAAAGATATACACTTTCCATGCCAAAAACTCTAATGTTGCTAGAAAACATGCCTCCAAAGTTTTGGAGTAGTTGTTATTCTGTCTGCAATGTTTTCACTTTAGCTATAGCATACATTGCCTTGTTCCACCAGGATTTGTTCTTTCATCCCTCTAAAGCTGTCTAAGCCCAGACGCAGGCTAAATGAGCATGCCCACTCATGAATGCTGTTGCTTAATTACAATCCCTGATGGAAAAACCGCCGAGGGGGAAGCCTGAAAGCAGCCACACGTTAGGATAGAAACGGAAGCATTTTCTTTTTCAAAAAAAAAAAAAAAATGTAATGTATGTGTTCAAGTGTATATGAACACCATTAATTGTAATAGGCGTACTTTTTCCCCCCTGCTTCCACACAAAATACAAAGGCATTCTGCTAGTGCTTCAATTTCATTTCCAGAAATTAGATTGATGTGTTGAACAGGGACTGTGGAAGGCCCCGTTACTGTGTTGGATGCACTGTGGTATCTGAAAATGGGATCTAATGTCAACAGTGGTTTGGATTGACATTTACATACAGTATGTTGGATGTATTTAACTATCAGCTGCAGTGAATACCGGAATAAATGAAAAATAATTAAACTTTTGTTGGTTATAACCTACAGTAAATTCAAGTAAAATGTCGCTGTTGCCGTTTCTTCAAGACAGAGTGGGATAAATTACACATCGACACCAAAGAGGAATGAAGCATGTTAAATTAAAATTTTAACGTTTAACTTGTAGGACATGTTGTTTTGTTTCCAGAGCTTGACTTTGGCCAGTATTAAATAATATTCTGAACACATAATACAGTATAATTCAGAAATGGAGATTGTGCATCTTTGATATTTAATCCTGACACCTTCACTAAATTGTTGCACTGAATTGTACACAGTGAATTTCTATGGTACATTTCTGCGGTTAACCAAACGTGTGCTCCGAATGCCACACTACTCTATTTAAGGAAAAAGCTCAAGGAACTCTACGCTACACATAAATTATTCAGTAGTATTTGCATTTGCATTGTAATTTGCATCCTTGCAGATTACAGAGAATGGAGAAGGAGGAGGCTGCACCAAAGAGAATTACATTCCGAACCATTTTCAGTCTTACTGATGACGAGTTGACATGGATTTTTGTTCCACTTTCCTCCTCTGCTTCGAGGTATACTGCTGAGATCAGTGACACACATTTCAAACTGTTGTTTGATTAATAAAAGAAGGAAACGATGTATAATGCTAACCAGCACTCGCACACAAAAGCGCTGCCATTAAAAATGAATTGTGACATTGAACAATAAGTCTATTTGATTGACTAGGCTGAGATTTTTACTGTAATATTCTCATCATCTTTATTTATATTGTAAGGCTCGTGAGTTGAAACTCAAAGGAACCAGTAGGCACGGAGGAGATGTCAAATGGATTAAACACTAGGAAGGAGTGTGAAACTCTCACAGTACACTGAAGATTCTGGCTATTATGTTTCATCTAAAAATAACAAGCCTGACTAAAAAGAACAGACAACACTGAATAAGAAAAGAAGAAAAAAGACACAAGTTCCAGAGAGAATAGAGTTCAAACAGCAGCAGTAATAGTGAGTGTGAGTGCTGAGTGTGATATGGAATACAACGAGGAGAATGTACAGTATGAGACTCCCTTGAATTATAAATGAAAAGGAAATCAGTGTGAAATGTATGGAATAACCCAGATACTGAAATCAAAGTCAGTGTCTCTCTAGAGCCACTTATGCGAAATGACATTCTGTTTTCAAAATCGTATTTTTTTTAATCTTGGTGTACAAAAATATATGAAATTCTCACACGAATTACCTCATCACTCTAACTTAATTGCAGTCATTGCTGACATCATCATTCGTTAACAGCATCTTTAGAAAGATACCTCCAAGGCCTCATGGCTGAATTTAATTTTTTAATGGGGGAGATGTGCAAGAGAGTAGATTGAGACAGCGTGGCAACCCACTCCTGCAGTGTGTGTGTGTGTGTGTGTGGATGTCTACATGCTACGAGGGGCTGGTACGATGCATCAAGGGGGTGGGGTAGGTATCCCTGCAATAAGAGAGGAGGGCTTAGCCAACGTATGCGCATGTGCAAATACAGACTAGCTCTTTTATACACACATGTTGATGTGCATGCCACTCCGTGTCTACAGTTGGAAGCACACATGCACAAACATATGCACTCTGTGTTTGACAGTTCAGCACTTGATTGTGTCGTAACAATGCTGTAAACAGAATACGCATGTTATCCTTATCACTGTTTTAGAAACGTGATGTGACAACATATGTTTAGAACTCATGTCTCAATGTTAAAAGAAAAAGAGAAAAGTCTCCTTTCACTGAATTTATCAGGAGAGACACTCTAAGCAATGCCACTGAAAGTAAATTGTTGGTGAACTTTACAGATCACTCAGGGATTTGTATTACCGGCTTCTCCACTCATTTGCCACCTCAGTGCATTTGGAAACAGACAAAATCTAATTTAAAAAGTGGTGGAAAAAGTTATCCACGTGTTTACTTAATAGAAAAGTATGTGAAGTATACTGTGAGTCTGCATTAAAAAAGTTAAACAAGTGAAAGTATGAGCAAAGGCCTACCATGTAATTAAGAAGCCTATCAAAGTACTTTTCTGAAAAGTGTTTCCTTTTGAGTATTTAGTTGATTTATTATAGAATTTAAATAATTACTTGTTTAAGTATTTAATGCTGTAAGTGTTGCAGATACCACTATGCCTAACTGTACTTAAAACTCCTACAGAACCTCATATCATATCCCTTATATAGCATGCAAATGCCATACAGCGTGATCTGCAAAACC
The DNA here is from genome assembly GCA_943590825.1 of Bovichtus diacanthus. Lineage (NCBI taxonomy): Eukaryota > Metazoa > Chordata > Actinopteri > Perciformes > Bovichtidae > Bovichtus > Bovichtus diacanthus. The sequence goes on along the minus strand of CALSBV010010907.1, from coordinate 2,871,370 downwards.
CACTTTCAGATCAAGTATAGGTGTACCCTACAAAATAAAATGAAACATATATATAGATATAGTGGTGGAAAAATATAAAGTATGGCAAAATGGTAACGCTCAAGAAAACTAGAGCTGCTAATGCCACACTGAGTCTTCACCTTTCACAGACAATGAAGAAAAGGTTGTACATTTGGCTCATAATTTCACAAAACAGTCATTGTTCATCAAAACAATGCAACCTTGTTCATTCTAAGGATTGCATGTACAATGTCAGTAAAATAAAATAAGGAATTAAAAGCTTGTGCAATAACTGCAATGGATTGTGATCATGGATGTTAAGATACATCCACTAAAACTAAGTGTTCTGCGACCACAGGTTTTATGATACATGGGATACATCAGTCTTTCAGAAAGGCCTCTTGCATGTTTTATCATCTGTAGATTTCCCTTATAGTTAATCACTTTATAAATGTCACAGTAGCTTCCCTTAACAGTTACCTTGGGTGAGGGTAGAGGCAGACTATGGTGTTCGATTAATTTACCAATCGATACATACAGCCGGAAAGCATCAATACCCACATTCCGAGAGACATTAATACAAGCACAAACTGGGTAACTGTTATTCGCCTATTCGTCGAAGTGCCCACTGCCAGACATCTGATGCCATGGATGTATAATGATAACGTCTGAAGCAAGTACTGAATATGTATGCAGGTACCCATGGTACTGATCTGTCATGTGTAATGTGTCTCTGCTCTCTTCCGGTTACGGGGGTCCTGATGAATACTTATAGTGGTCTTCTTTAATCCTATACAAAACAACAGCATCCATGTCCTTTTTTTAAATAAAATGTATATGTACTGGGGAGATACCTTCGTTGAATATGCTTCGTAATCACAGTTATATTTTAATTTGTCATAGTGCGAATAATTGAATCCCCGTATTTCACTCTTTGTGCACAGGCATATCTGAAGACACCGTCTTACCCAGAGTTCTAGCGTGACCTCTACTGCAGTTGAAAATACTTGGAAGCGGAGGTTGAATCCATTGATTTTTGACGATGTAACCCATGTCTGCGAGGATACGTTGACAATTTCAATGAGAAAACCCTTCATTTTGTGCATAACCATCGCAAGAAGGGCTTATGTGCTCCTCGCCGCTTGATTTCCGACTCGGGGTGCTCAGTGTTGTCGGGGTAGAGTCTGTTTCAGCTGCACTGCATCAACATGGTGAGTGTGACAGCGAGCACCTGAACGCAACGGTTTCTCTTAATTGTCGCATTTCATTGATAGAGGATTTTGCTAACATCAGTTTACATGCGGACATCTGCTGCGGCGTTGCTGACCGATTTATGTTTCCAGCCTATTTGTTATTGCGATTGCAGTGTAACGTTAGCCTGGTTTGCTAGCCAGAGCAAATGCTTGTAGCCGGCTAGGCAGTGTAGCTCTTTAGCTAGCATTAGTTAAACGTGAGTGTTGACTGCAGTCTAGTGATGATAATAGTACATAAGGGTTACTGTTTTAAGTGGCGTTCACTTGCATACAGTGTCGGGAAGTACTGACATTAGGTTGTGTTGCAGGGTAGAGGTTGAAGATAAGTTACCGGTATGAAATAGACTAACAAGCAGTTAGCATAACGTTATCATTAAGGTGGCAGCAGGATACCTTTGAGAGAAGTTCACCTACCTGACCTGAGCAGTTTGACCTCAGGATGTCCTCAGAGGATCTGAGGCTCATTGGGTGTCATTTATTTGTTTTTAAACAACGTTTACCTCGTGAACTTATTGTGTAATCAAACAATTGTCCTGTATCACTAGTCAAAGAAGGGACCGTTATGATTGCAGCCATGATGGTGTGAATTTGTTATAGCACATAAAAAAGAAATCCCCAAATGTTCCTCCAAAACACAGTTGGTGCCTTGAATCTCAGCACAACCAGCACTAAATCTAACCACATCAACAGTAGGATGGGATAACATTTAACAATGTGGGAGAGCTCCAAACAATCCTCTGTAATATGTTTTATTTTGTTTGGATTTGTGTTAGAACTATGTGGGTGAGTCTATTATTGTTCTTAACATACATTCAGAATGTCCACACTCTGCTGATCTGTTGCAGCAGCTAGGACAGGACATTATTGCCAGACAGGTAGAGTCATTCATTCTTCAAATTAAGCAGGTAAAACCATCAGATAAGGTCTGAACATTTCCAGTTCATTGTAGTACCACCAGGGTATACTGTAATACTAGGGGAGGGGGCTGACTAAATACCTAAACTACAGTATATCACAGAAATGACAAACATCCAGGATGTCATCTAGTCCCTTACTACAATATTAATATTAGACCCATTCCGATATACAGTATGTCCCATATTAAACCACAGCAGCAGTATTTCTATTAGAAAGTGTAGTCTTAGATTTCCAACACTCAATAGTTGAACAGTTTACAGGGAAGGATTAAATGCATCAAGATGAATAAACTGGGGAAGTATTGGTCAATAATGGGTTTCGCTGCTTCAAAGTTAGTTTCATTGCCAGAATAGTAGTGAGGTGGTTGAGCTCTCTCCCAACCCCCTACAGATTTCATTTGGTTGTTGTGTGGAGGGGGTCAAGCAGTATGGGAAAGATAAGGGAGTCCATGCTGGCTCAATTTCCCCCAGGCCTGAGATCCTTGCAGGGTCCCCACTGAGACTGGTCAGCATCCACCAAACTAAGGCCGTTTGCTTTTGACCTATATATATTTATATATATCATGACCATTACTCACATGGAGAATATCTTGAGTCAGAGAGGTTGTGTTTTGTCACACATCACGTTTTAGCGAGTAAAATTGCCAAATTAATGGCACCCAGTCTCCTCTCTGTGACTCCAGAAGAAGTATTGACTTCAGATATTGGAGCTTACCCCAAGCTGGGTGACATTGGGGATCTCCATGACCAATCCACAATCTAGGTCTAGTGCAGCGGTCTGGCCTCATCACCTGTCCTGTGTAGGTATCGGTCCCTTCCTCCTCTGACACCAACTTCAGTCTGACATAGTTTTAACCATCACTCAGAAATACATTTACTAGTATCATGCAAAGGGTTGTTCATTATGATTAATCTTTGTCCAGGCTTATGTTGTAAGCACGATATGTGTGTAATGTTAAAATAACATGTTCAACTTTGCAGTGCAGTACAGCCCAAAACCCAATTTCTTGTGGAATGTTATTATTGAAATTCAGACTACGTGTTTAGGCAAAAAACGGGATTCGGTGCAGAATTCTATTAAAGTATAATATCAGCCAAAACGGTGATTACCTATAACTAAAAGTCATAGGTATGCTTCTTGCCAAGCACCCGCTAGATGAGGGACTGACCCAGAGGACACGTTTTCAGAATCCGTATGTTCGCAGTCTATATTTTACTTTTTTAAAGATTGAGACCAGGATTAGTTTTCCATTCTATGAAAAACTTATTTTTTAATGGACCAACTATTCTCAAATTGCCACCAAAGCATACATTAGGCAAAGTGAAATTAGCATTGTGAAATGCCCTTTTAGGGTGAAAGTAGGCTCTATTGAGTAGAGTTGAGTGAGGGTAGGGAACTTTTGTTTACCCTAATATTATTGATGTGTAAACATCATGTTGAGTAAACAAAGAAAGCTAAAGGATGTATTGCTTTATATTTTGGTGGTGAGTTTGCAAGTGTAGGTTCACTGGTCCATGCCCATGTGCTAGCACAGATATATGACTGGTGTGTTGGAAAGAGAACTATTTTTTATTAGGGATTAGTTAGGTAATTGGTTTTCTTTGCTCAAGTGTGTGTGTAGGCACTGATATCAATGATTCCTACCGATTGCCAAAAAAAGATAGGGCAACCCGCAGACCTTACCTGTAGTGAAAGGATAAAAGCGCAGCATGATGGGAATGATTCTGGCCTCTTAAGCCTAAGTGAATATTGATCTAAGTGTGCTGGGTTGATATTGAGCTCCTTATGTTGCTAAATCTTGGGTACCTACCAAAGGGGTGCTGGATGTTCACTCCTGGGCACATGGAGGCAGACATTGTGACAGATGTTCCAGACACTGTCATTTTGTGAACATTGTATTTACACCACTAAATATACTCCAATTACAGTAGTTTTAAAAAAAGTTAAATAAATGTGGCAATTTATTGTCATTTTGTTTTTGGGTTAGGGTTCACAGTTGGGGTGGGTGATATTAATATTTTATAACCTATACCTAAAATTGCATAAACCATAACTATCATGATATTATACATTTTCTGGATACACAAACGGTTCATAGATAAAAATAAATGAATACCTGACAAAATATTGTAAATCCAGTAGCGCCATAAAACAATTCCACTTGCCTGCAATGGCCTAATACAACCATAGATATTAAAGGGACAACTACTTTAGTAGAAACAATTTAATTCTCTGGTTGCCGACTATCAATCACCGCAACCCGTACCTGCAAATTGTAGTTTTGTTTCACTCACCATGCAAGAGTTCTGCAAAGTGGTAGGGAGCCCCAGCCGCTTAAACATAACATGTTGCTAACCATGATGTCACATGAGAGTTGTTAGGAACATCCGGTAGTCAATCACGTGACTTGTGTCTTTTTGGTTCTACAACTCATTTAGGTTGGAAAGTGTTATTTTATAATATACACACTATACACTAGACATTTAGTGGCTTCAAGTAAAAAAGGAAAATAATAATGAGTAATCTAACATGGCAGAATTCATGATTTTGGTGTGACTGAATAACACTTAGGTGTGTAACTCCTGTGTTCTTTAGATTGCACTCCTTATCTACGTTTATGGTGACATGAAGGTCGTTCTTTGTTTTAGATCTGGATCCTAATCAAGCTTGTTGAGCCAAATCTTTCAACAACTTTCCCTTCTACAGTATTTACAAAGAAAACATGCTGTGGTGTTTCATGTACAAGGGTTGACCATCTAGCTTATGCTTCGTTATTGTCTGCATTATCAATCATGGTCAAGTTTGTTTTATAATATCGCATACATATACATTTCAATTGTGCTGATGGTCAGAGATGCCAAGACTTTTAATTTCTTCCAAAGGTAGAGTTGGAAAATAAGCTTCAGTCTTTAAGTCTATACAAACCTGTACTTCATATGTGTAGCTGCTTTATGGCTTGTATAATTACTATTAAACTGTGATTTTAAACCCCCACCCTATTTCCACAGGGTGTGATCGGTGTGCAGCTGGTGGTTACCATGGTAATGGCCAGTGTAATTCAGAAAATCATACCTCATTATTCCTTCGCAAGATGGCTACTCTGCAGTGGCAGGTAATGCGGAATCCTGTACATGCTGTTTTCAGATATTTATCTAAATGCTGCGGTTTATTTTCTTTAGTTTACTTGCCTTCTGAGAAGTTTATTTGAAAAAGAGTCCAGAACAATGGCAATCAAAATGTTTACTCAGACGGCAGAGTGTTCAAAAGGGTTTATATAGAAGAAGAAAAAGAATCATTAAGTCGTACTGCAAAGACCAAAGGGCATCAAAATATTGGGATGACCCGAGAGGACCATGCATTAAAATAAAAGTGCCCGCCTCATTTCCTCTAATTAGTGCCATATATGTTTTCCAGTAAACAACTTCTTGGAACACATTTAATAATTAATTTTTTTTTTCTTTCCAGGGCACTGTTGAAACATTTTTCCCAAACTTTCGCCCTAAGCAGAAGGCCTAGACTGTCCCACCAGAATATTGTAATTAATTTTCCATAATAAATACATGTACAAGGGGAAAAACAAGCTGTGCGCCTTTCTCGCCTCCTCTACCACACAGAGTGCTTCTTAAAATGCTCTGACAAGAGGGTTTCTAAACAAAGTTAAAGAGGGTGCCTGGAATGTTCTTCTTCAAATGGATGCTCTTAAATTAGCTCCTATTTCAAGCTCAATCTTAAGGACGGATAACCTTGCTGTTGTAAAGCCTCTTACACATGCTTTTGAGATGTGTATCAGAGTCGCTAATATAAAGTAAAGCCCTGAGAAATGTTGTTTGGGAGTTAATCATAAAGCTTTGAGTCATATTCAAAGAATTGAGACTTACTGCTTTCAAGAGTGTTTTTCAATGACATTTTTGATATTATTGCTTTAGGTTGTGATGTAAATGAATTCCACAAGTGATTATACAATAAGGTGTGTGTGTGTGTGTGTGTGTGTGTGTGTGTGTGTGTGTGTGTGTGTGTGTGTGTGTGTGTGTGTGTGTCTCACACTTTCCTTCTCTGTCCATGTCTGAGCCTGATTCCACATCCCTCTCCCTTTCTTTGTTCACAGTCTGCGGTGGTATCAGCACCCTACGGAAGATGAGTTGAGGAGCTTAGCTGGGAAACAAAAAGGACAGAAGAAGAAAGACAGGTAGGGAGGGGGGGGGGCCGGAATGAAGAAGGGCTATTGTTTGGGGGTTGGGGAAATGCAGTGGCACAGAGGAGGTACGAAAGGCACCCCTTTCATCAGAGAGGAAAGAAAAGATGAGAAGCAGACATTTGAGATGGATGGAGACCACAGGCATGTCGGCAAACGGATGAAGCTGATGTGTTTATGTGGCTCATTTAAGGCCTGTTTGAAGTAAGGAGACAGAAGTCTGTTTTTGTTGTTTTGTTCCTTTATGGCTCTTCATCAAGGCTCAGAGCAACTGGGCTTAGAAGTGGCCCTGTCTAGTGGATGTGAGGAAAGTTGGTCCTGTTTTTTGGAGCATTACTATTAGGCTATTTTAGGGGATGACACTTTAAAAGGATTGCATCTTCTCTGAAATCAAAGTTTCCAAAACTGCATTATGTCTTCAAAGTGGTCAGATGTCAAGCTTTGATTCTGGAAGATGATTTTCCATCAGGACTACTTTGCAATTCAAAATAAAATACTATTCAACTTTTCGGGCTGCAGGTGGAAGTTGAACCATATGTTGAACATGTGAATTATGTGCTGTTTCCTTTGTACTGTCTTTTTTAAATATGAATTTAAATTGAAGTCCCAACTGAGAGTTAATCCTCACTGTTCCTCACGGTATCCAGCTCCTTACTTAGGCAGTTTTTGCAGCGCAGTCCTTTCTCTGACCCTGTCTGAGGCAGGTCAAGGCTCTCTAGCACCACATGTTCAGTAATCTCTTTGAAGAGAAAGATGGACCACTGTCCTTTTGCCAGCTCGTGCCATGCAGCTCCGCTCCCTTTGTCAAACGTCCGACTCCCTCAGTCAGGGGTGAAGCTGAGCCCCTTTTTTTCCTGTCAGGTGCCTCACAGATGAAATCTGTCCAGGGCATGTTTGGCCCTAGAGTCTTAGAGTGGTATTGTCCTGTGAAGCCAGCACACACAGGGCTGAACAAACAAAGCCCAGAACTGAGGAGGCCCGCTAGACAGCTCTTCAAGCCTAAAGAACAGCTCTCTATTTGCCTGCTGTTAGCGATTTATCCCTGCCTATGTATTGCCCCCACCACCCTTGGTCACGGAAGAGCCCAGTAGTATTGGTAGCAATGCAATAAACTAGACTTCTGCCAACTATTAACATTGGATGCCAGAGTTGCATTGAGTGCAGAAATGTGTAGAAAGGCTACCCCTTTTCAGTTTAATGAAAAGCAAGATGAGACAACCTGAACAAAAAAATGTTTAAAAAAAACAAAAAAAAAAAAAAAAAAACAGACCCCACTGAAAGGATGTCTTTTCAGCATAATACATGTTATGCTTTGTATTTCTTCACAGGATAAAACAAATGTTAATGGTCTAAAATTCTGTTAACTTGCATTTTGGAGTGGCTTGTTTCTGTAATCCTGACCCCAGGTGTCGTTTTGCTGCTCTCTCCTCTCTGCTTTAGGAAGTACAATGGTCACATAGACAATAAGCCCCTAACTGTTCCCAAGGACATAGATTTACAGCTGGAGACGAAATGCATCGCAGAAGTCGACACGTTAGGTATAAATCTTTAATAGTCGTTTTTCAATGACACACTTTTTAAACTTTTGCATATACTGGGCTGTATATATTTTATTCTTGAATATTTAGATTAAATTATACTCTGTGCCCCCAGCATTGCACTACTTCCCAGAGTTCCAGTGGCTGGTGGATTTCACAGTAGCGGCAACTGTGGTCTATCTGATAACGGAACTCTACTACAGTGTGGCTCAGCCCTCGGGAGAGATGAACATCAGTGTGGTCTGGTGCCTGCTAGTACTCGCTTTTGTCCTGTATCCTTACATCAGTGACTCTGTACATCTTGGTTTTCCTTTTTATCTTATCAGACCTGTTAAATCTCCTGTTTTGGTGTTAACTGTTCTTTTACATTGGTTGCATATTTATGCTATGCATTATGTATGTGGTTTGGCAACATTTGAGGTTCCAGCTGAACAAATGTATTTTCTATAGACTCTCTCTCTGTGCTCAGACATTTTCATTATTTTCACTTCACATTCCTCACCACCGTTCTATGTATGTATGTATGTATGTATGTCATAGGTTAACATCTCTTTGTTTATAAGAGAGCAACTCATTCCATCTTGATTGTGTTGATACAGCACTGGCAGAGAGAGACTATAAAATGACTGGTCTACCTCCTACTGGCTTGACAGCCAGCACCTCCACAGCTACCTGCTATTTTGCTACGCTGAATGATGGTTAAATGCTATGCATTATCCTTGCCACCAACCACAGGGATCAATCTTTGCAGTGCTCCTGGTCAGGCCCGGCTCACTTGTCAGATGGTGTGTCATTTCCTGCCTATGTTAGGAGATTGTAGGCCCAATTTTCACAGCCCAACAGACTGATATGCTTGGGGGAAAAGAATAGACTGGGGACTAGATGAAATGGCACTATGAATATGATGGAATATGTTGGCTCAATATAAGTGTTAATGGGACACTTGATTTCAGTTTTCCTATTTCGGCCCTGATGATATGTTTAAGACTCTTGCCAGCTCGACAATCTTAACCTTCTCTGACAACCCTGGAGCAGCACGCTCTTCAAGTATCTGCATCTAATGGTAGCTGGCTTTTCCCCCTTGTTTACTGAAATGTATAAATGTGACTACATATCCTCACCTCTGGCCAATGTAGACAGGCGAACTCTGTTCTATTAATTGTAGCCCACCACACGATTGCTCAAACGCCTCTTCTCCACCCCATGCTGGCTTGAACTTGTCTTTTGAGTGTTTATACAGCTGTCTTCACAGTACTGAATAGAAGGGAGAGGGAAAAAAAAAGACTCCATTGGATTGAATGCCATTCTTGAAATGGACTAAAAGGGAGTAAAAAATTGGCATACTGTCACCTGAAATGTTGCAGAAACTGAGACTTTCATCTCCGTGACAAACGGTTTGCTTTAAAAACGTGCTCTGTCCTTAGCTGCCGGATCAAGGTTGATGGGGGGGGGGGGTAAAGAAGTGTTACATCCTCAATGGTGCCAAAGACCCTCACAATCTGTACCCACACATGCTGGGTAGCAGGGTTTGTGTGGCATTAAGTGGTTGATGGTTCGAACAAATCTGTCAGAATGCCCAAACTGCGTACTGGCATAAAGACGAAACACGTTGTGTGTGTGTTGTATAGCTGCGTGTCGCCGTGCTCTAAATGTTTCGTGTTGGTTGATTGCTGAGACATATTTCCCTTGAACCTGTAAAAGGCATTGAAAATATATCTGCCAAGCAGTTTAGATTTGCTTTATATGCCTGTGTGCTTCTGGAGATGTTTTTTCCTTGACTCTGCCCCCCCCCCCCTCCACAGTAAGACTCTTTTCTCTCTAACTGCCCACTACTTCAAGCTGGAGGAAGGAGGGGAGCGTTCACTCTGCATTACCTTTGCTTTCTTCTTTTTCGTCAAAGCCATGGCCATTCTCATTGTCACTGAAAACTACCTGGAGTTTGGTCTTGAAACGGGTGAGTCTATGCTCTATGCTTGTCTCACAAATGACCCCCCCGTTGGTAACAACCAAATGTTAAAACTTTGGGCCCTAGTGAGTAAGTCGCACTCAAACTCTCTTCATTTCTAGGTTTTGCAAACTTCTCTGACAGTGCTTTACAGTTTCTGGAGCACCAGGGCTTAGACTCCCAGTAAGTACAACATCAGTATTCTCATAGTATCATTTTTGTTTTCTCTGCCTTCATGAATTCTTTATGACTCATGAAACTACAGTAGTATCTCACTATGTGTTTTCTCTTTCACAGGGGTCCCATATCTAAACTCACCTTCAAGCTGATCCTGGCCCTGCTCTGCTCCCTGATTGGAGCATTTCTAACTTTTCCTGGTCTACGATTGGCCCAGATGCACCTAGATGCACTCAATCTGACCACAGCCAAATTTACACAGTGAGTACACTACAGTAATTGTCTTCACTTGAGGGTTTACTCATGTATTTTGCATTGAATATATTTGATTTCTTCCTTATCCTTAACATTAAGGATGTAAAGTGTGGAAGGTCATGGAAATCTTTTGTTGAAACATAAACTTTAAGGTCAGTTCCTGGTCAGAAAGAATTGTAATATGCTTTATT
>CALSBV010010907.1:2849984-2860501 GCA_943590825.1 Bovichtus diacanthus | reverse complement strand
AAGATTTAATAATTCTTATCATACCCTTCTGCATCAATTTAGAAATGCAAAATAATAACTTTTATCCATTTAACACATGGCAAACTTTTGGAAGGGATTAAGAGGCAGAGCACTGTTATGATACATAGTGACCTTTTTAAAATGGTTTTGCGGAGGTGGAGAAATTTTAGGATTAGCCAATTTCCCTTTTATTAAAAGCAAATATCGACGCGTATAGACATATTCGGAGCCTTGTCTTTGTGAATTAAGGAACAGAGCACAAAACTCCGTCCACAGGACATGCATTATGCAGGAGGCATGCTGCCCACCTGTGGTGCACTTGAAAATTGGATACATTATCCGTGAGTGTGTTGTAGCACCACCGCATCAGCTCCTCCTATCATTCCCTTCAAAAGCCCCTTCCTAGCAGGAAGTACTGACTGTTGGGTCTAGTGCAGACCAGCCTTTCTTATCTTACAACTCGTATTCTTGTTCGTGATGTGCACAGACTCAAATATTATTATACAGAAAAAAAATCCAAATTGGAACGTATGGCGCTGCAAATACAGGTGTGCTGTCGAGAGTGTCTGTTTTTAGTTGAATTTCTTTTCTAGACTGATCAAATTCTGTCATTTAAAAACAAAAAAATAAAAAATGCCATAAGATACAACTTTATTAAAACTGATATTGGCCAGTAGCGCTGGTTAATATGGCGAAAATCAAATATTGCGATATTTTTTGACCAAATACCTCTAGCGATATTGCACGGATGACTGTTGGTGCTTTCACAAAATATTTACACTATGAGATTTTTTTTTATAAATAATCAGTAATGTGGATATAAAGACTAAGTCGATAACAATAGAACACTGATATAGTTCAGAAAATGACATCACTTGTAATGTGTAGTGCACACTTTAAAACCAGGAGAAGACTACATTTATGGCATATTACCATATCCAAAATCTAAGACGATATCTGTAGTCGTATCACAATATTGAAATAATATCCATATATTGCCCAGCCCTATTGGCCAGTAGGCTGACACCCGTGGTATACTGTATCCCATTACCTGCACTAGTTGATGTTTGAGGGGGCGGTTTCAGATAAACAAAAAGCAGCAATGTGTTGCACGTTGCTTTGTTGAGCCGGTGTGTAATGGAATTCTACCTCTCCAATTTCACCCAGGTTGCACGTGTTTTTTACTACTTGTGTGTAATCGCACTACAGTATGTGGCACCACTGGTGATGCTGCTGCATACAACTTTGCTGCTAAAAACCTTAGGTGAGTCATGCACCCCCTCAGTGGTTTCCAGTTTACAATATCTCTTTGCCTTCCTGAAATTCAAACGATTTTCATCATTGTCTCATTCATTACAGGTGGACACTCCTGGTGGGTCTATCCTACAGAAGACCTGCCTTGCATCTATGAAATGAACTCTGACTCTGTGATGGGGGCGGCACCAGTAGCAGCCCCAACACCAGCTTCAGTGGTAGAAACGGGAGCCCAGGGGTCAGTAGCCCAGCTGTCAGTGGCCCTGGGAGGCCTGCGAACTGTCTTCAGTCCCTTGCTTTTCCGGGGCCTCTTCAACTTCTTTACCTGGTGGATTGCAGCGTGTCTCTTCTCCACCTCCCTGTTTGGCCTCTTCTACCATCAGTATCTCATGGCGGCATAGCATCGCCAACCCAGCAGTGGCAGCCAGACCCCCACAGGGCTGCTGTGTGTTCGGCCTGATCAGAAAGGACTGAGCGAGGGTAACGGGCCTATTGATGACTCTGCTCCACAAATCCTCCTCGACCTTCCTCTGACCAACTCAACAATGACTGACCATATCTTCAGAGCTCCTGGTTCAACTTCCAGTGCTTCCTCCAGAGATGACTCTGTGAACTCTTGTCATTGTTTGTACTAAAACGACCATTACCTTTTTATTTTGGAGAGCAAGATTTATAAACCTTAATAACGGACTAAAGTGTGAGTTAGAAGAATATTAATCGGTGTCGGTGGTGTATTGCCATAGTTATGAGAAATTGGTCCATTGCTGTGTGAAATTTCAATATTATGAGGTAAAACAATGTATCTCAGATGCTGATTACAATTAATTTTGCGTGTTGAAATGTGGTGTGGCAGTCCTGCTTAGTTCCACCAGTGTCAGGGGAGAGTGTAATTAATGTTTTGTTAATATATATTTTTTTCACAACTGATCTCATGTAGTGAGTTTGACACATCAACATCTGCAGAATCATGATGTCTTACAGCCTCATGCATGTCAGTAGGAGTCAGATTTCAGACTGCTCTCCCTCCTAGTTATCCCCTCTATTTCCAGTGGTTGCTTAGGCTTCTTTAAACTGGTATTGACAATGAATTACATCACAGACTTATCCAGGAAACACCTCTGCAGTTACTCTGCATGACTGGATACATGCTGTTAGGTTAAAGTTTTATTGGTCGGTACGTATGTGCAGGGCCTTGACAATGAGAGTCATGCAACCATCTATATTCCAGTCGGTATCACAGTCCACGATGGGGGCTAATTTCCCACAGTGATACATTGTAAAGAGGCTACGTTTAGGTAACAAAATAGCACTGAACCTGGAGATGTTCATGAAGGCTAATGTGTGACTTCTGCCATACTTATGCACCATGTTTGTCTTTTTAAACGATGTGTGGCTTCAAACAAAATTGCCTGTTTTACTCAAATGCTTAAATTTCATGGCCACGGACCGCAATAGTGTCTGAAATAGTCTTAAAATGTTGCCGCAAGGACCAGTACGTCTCTGATTGTAGGAGGAGGAGGAGGAGGGAGGCACAGCCTGTGGATATTCCCCGAATGGCTGCCAGCTAATCAGGGTCAAAGAGTGGACAACTGAAGAAGAGCCGCAGAGGAGGAGGAGGAGGAGGAGATGTAAAACTCATGGGGAGACATCTCATTGACTTGAATCTGATGTATTTAAATATTTAATCTGCATCGTAACCTTCTTGGTTTTAACTGAGCCATTTTAGAATCTGAGAGAATTTTAAGCTCTTTTCTTTCTTTCTTTTTTTTTGAGCAGCAGAGACGATTTAAAGGGAGGACAGCACTGACTGTTCAGTCAAGGTATGTGCTTGTGTCCATGCGTCTGTCTGCATGTATAGGAGCTCTGCTGTAGGTCAGCTGTAATCTGAAAGGGCATTGTGATCAAGAGGAGATGATGTCAACTACTGTTGATAAACTACCGCCTTTATGTTCTGCTTTCATTTTTTTTTTTTTTTTTTTTTACTTTTTACCCATCCATTGCTTTTAAACTCATTTGAGAACAATTGTTCGTCTTTTTCTAATGGATCAAATTGTGAAATTCTAAAAGTTTTGATTTTAAACATGGTGCCAAGTGAGTCTGTTCCCCTGTCCCGATGGCTATAGATTTGGTGTCTGCTCGTGTTTTGAAAATATAACTGGACTACAACTCTGCGGCCTTCTGTTTTCTGTAGATCCATCTTAATAAAGAGGGAATCACAAGCCCTGGTTTCCAACAAGACATAACAGCATTTACAGTGTATTTGCCTACTCTAATTCTTTTGGTGGGTAAATGTATGCACTAACAGTCACAAATGGCCAATATGATTGTCCAGTCCATTCAGGAATGTAGAGTACGTGGTGCCAGAATAATTACAGTTCACACAGTCTTGTGGTTCTCTGGCATTTCATTTTGTTATTATTATATCACAGAGCTGTAATTTATGAATTCCAGCTCTATGAGTTTTGTACAGAACCTATTTTCCAAAAGCAAGCAGCACCATATCACATTTTTTAGCTCCTGATGTCGCAAGTCTTGGCTTCGGTTTTGTCTGTTTTTAAATGATGGGGAATATGCACATAATGAATGTATCAATCCTGCCTAATTTTTAGATTGTTTTTTCATGAAAATGATTTGTATGGTGAGTTGATTTAACACCCCTGCACTTCCTGAACTCTTTCTTCGTCTACTACCATCTGTTAAATTACCGTTCAAACTAAAATTAATTTGTCCTAATGACTTTTTATTGATTGATTTATCTTTTTGTTTTTGTATTTATTACACATGCTGAGGCCTGTAAACATTTCTAATTGTAACAGCAAACTCATGATTTTGTTATATGACGGCACGATGGCGTAAATCATTTTTTGAAAATGTGTTTGACAAATCAGTTACAGATTAACTTTTTTTCTTTTCTTTTTTTTTTTTTTTTTTTTAAATGGTCTGGTCCGTTAAGAAGTAGCTGGGATACGTTCAGAATTCAGTGGCCTTATGAGGCAATGTTTCTTCTGTTTGTTACCACTGAAAGTGTTTATTATTCATTGTTGAGTTCACAAAGTAAATTACACACATTGTTCTTTCATGTATTTATTTCTCTTTTAGATTTTGTCTTAAATAAATCATGTTCTTTACTATGTCCTATTTATTTTTTTTATCTTCATGCTCTACTCGCTTACTACCTTCATATTTTGCTTTAGCAGTATCACAACATGGAGATTGGGTTTGTTTATGAAGCGCTATTTGTATTTTTTGTGAACTACTTGTAAAGTCAAAACAAGAATCCTATAATTTGTTTTTAGTGTTAAAACACTTAAAAAACGGCTCATAATTGGGTCAGCTTACAGTCCTAATAAGGAGATATTAAAGGCTGCAGAGAAAGTTTTCACATTTAATATATCCATATTCACTTTGAATGTTGTAAGTCAATAAATTACCAAAATGATAGCAAGTCAGTATTCCCATTAACGTTTGATGATACTCTGGCCCATACAACAGAATGAGAAAAAACGTCAGAAATGATGCCTCACCAAAGACTTGTTGTAAAATAGTTCATTGACAAAGTCTCTCACTATTCCTCCAAATCATGCCAGCAGGAATAAAAGTCCTTGAATTGTGGTTGAGAACAATAAGTTAATCATTTGGCATGTTGTGTGTTGCAAAACTGTGAACTTGTTTTGAGTCGTTATGTGCTTCAAAATAAAATAACAGGCAAATAATAATTTTTTTTTTTTTTTTTTTTTAAATCTAAGGAATAAAATGTGACGTTTTTTACAGAGTCAGAATGTAGAAAACTGTTCAATAACTTGAATAAAGTGGTGTTGTTTTAAATATCTATTTGGCTTTTACTGCAGAGCTGCTTTTTGTGGTATGGCCTTGAATTCATGCTTGAATGTGCTTGAAGGAAATGATGATATGCCCTACTCAAATTCACATGTTGGACCCAGAGTTACAAAATAGTTCCACACAGATGCCCCTTTCTTCAAACCTTAGTGCTTTATTCTCTAGACTGGAAGAGCACATGGCAATGCTACCATTGCTTTGCATTTAAAAGCTTTTCTCTGCAATTACAGTGCCTCCTTTTTGGGTCGTCAATGTCTCAGGCAAGATTCTTCTTTTTTTTTACTCGACCTAATAGTCTTTAAATAATAGTGCTACTGTAATTGTGTTTCAGCATCAATCTACTTATGAAATATGTCCTCGTGAAAAAAAACGTCTATTGATTTAGGCACTCGGTAGCCATCGATTTTGCTTTTCTTAATTTGGTTTCTCTATTCTTGTGGGAAAGGTTAGTGGAGTAGATCGAGGGATAAAACGACAAACGCGCCCAAACTCCTCTTAATGCACGCCATTCTCTGGGAATAACGTTGGGCAAGTTAATACAGGCCTCGAGTGCCATTGTCCACATGAGCGAGAAAACTGGGCCAATGCATTCATTCATAGGTAGACAGATCAATAAGACAGCTTCCAAAACAAACCAGTGGAGAGGTTCCTTTATTCCTCTTGAGTGGGGCCTATTCACCAAGGTCCCTTCTCCGTAGAGTGGCGTGGAGCTCCGCTTCAGGAAGGGGAGCAGAGACCCCCACCCTTCCATCCCAAACACAGCCAGAAGAACTGAGAAGCTTCTGGAGGGGTGACGCTATAATAGTGGGCTTTCTGTGTGACACAGAGGTGATCCTACCCTCATGTCGATTGTGAGAAGCTGCAGCTATACTTTATGACTGACCTGACCTTGTATCGTGAATGGCCTAAAAGAGAACACTTTACATTGCTTGGAATTTTTTACAATAATACTTTCAATTTATGACAAAGATAAGAAAAACAGAAAAGGTCCCCCGCAGAATTGAGTGCCAATTACAGATTGGTTGACTGAGATCAGCTTAAAATGTAATAAATGTAATACATGCAATTATTATCTTTTTCATTACCATGACAACAGCTGAGAAGGTAGCACACGCCATGTAGGTGTCTTTAGGTACAGCAAGCAAGTGGGATTTTGGAAAAAAAATTATATTTCAGAAAAAAAGGAGATCATCGTTATCAACTGTGTTTAGCACAGATTGTTTCGAAATTCCACAAAGCAGCATACATTGTTTTTTTTAAGAAAGAGAGCAGTAATGACACAATTAAATTATTCAAACAACAATTTTATTTTTCGAAAAGTGCATTTTATTCCAAGAGGTAGTAAATACAGAACCAATTTAACAACGTGTCCGTGCTGCATTAGAGGAATGCTAAATTACAGGCACAAATTGTATTGAGATACGGCAGTGAGAGAGTTTAATAATGATCAATAAATGAATTATATACAGTAGAGAATACAAGTTGGGGTTTTGTTTGAATCGTGTATGACACATATACAGGGTTTAGTGCATCATCCAGTGTCATATGAATCTGGGATTCTCTGTAGACAAGGAGCATACCATACATACATAAACACAACATAATACACAGAAAGACAATCTTATTATTTTTACTTTTGTCAATGTTATCTCACTGGCACCCACACACACACACACACACACACTGATTCTGACCCATTCATCATTCACATCAACACATGTATGAAATATCGTTACTCTATAAAGCCGTCTGTGTATTATGGCCTAATTGAGTTAAACGTGCACCAGTTATCAGTGCAAAGCAGGGGAAAAGAAACAGAGATTCTCGGCAAGCAAAGTACATTTAAATATCGTCATGGTTAAAATGTGAGGTCCACTGCCTCGTGCTAGAAATATGAAATGGCTGACTGCCCTCGTGGTAATCACCACTGCTCTTACATTAATTCATCTCCACATGAACATTGTTCCTTTGGGGTTTCCAGGCTTCATCAGCAGCCCTCTGATAGACACTATACCACAGACACACTGCTACAATATAGCTCCTTCAAAAGTGTGTGTGTGTGTGTATTCAGCACTTAAATTAATTGCCTCTCTTTGACGCTTAATGTAAACCAACAGTGACATTTCCTCCCTTTTCTTTTAAATTCTACATAGATTATATTTCGTTTTATTATACCCAATACGTTTTTTTTAAATTTTTTTATATTATTGTGAATTAAAGTGAAATGTATTGTGTTGAGCTCTTCATTCTCTAAAGCATCACACAGTAGCAAAAGGTGCATTCAGAAACACTGGCCTGTCCACTAACAGATTTAGACCAGCCTTTTCTTACAGGGAGCCCCTGTATATATTACTATTATTTATCTCATATCGTATAACCAAGATGCGTTTAACTTTAGCTTTAACACTCATCCAGAGAGGAATGTTCACCCGCCAAGAAGTGGAGCGTCTTTTATATGTAATCTGTGATTTACTAAGAAAACTGTGCTTAACTGTTCAACAAATTAATGGTACATTCCAAATTATTTAGCCAGAGCAGTGCCACAGCTTAATGTCTCCAATGGTAAAAAAAAAAAAAAAAGCAGCACATTAAGCCCACAGAAACCTAATAGATTTGTTGAAGGAATCAACATGAATGAATACATAAATGATATATATACAGGATATATATATATATATTTTTAAACTCTTGCCACGTCTTATTTCTCTTGATGAAAATCCTACTGTAGATGCCTCCTTCACATTAACAACCAACAGAGCGGACTGCCCCCTAGTGCCACCAATGAGTGTGACAGTGCACGGAGGGGGAGGGGGGAGCCTGCTTGCTTTGAGCATTAGCAAAATGCCAGCTTTTCAGTGCCATCCAATCAGAGAGCACCTTGGTAACGTGTTCATACATCCCGTGGAACTAGGTGGCGAATGCAAATGCTCCAAGATCAAGGTTTCTCCTTGGCAGTAGTGCAGCACTTGTTTCTCTCCTTTCATGTCCGAATGATGATGGTGATAATAAGAGGGGAGGACAGGCCTCAGATTGAGCCAAAGGGGGAACGAGCATCGATGAGATCTTTGATATGGAATGCTGCATCATATGATATTAGTGTCATTCATGGAGCAGTTTGATTGACAGTTTATTAGAAAAATTGTGAGAAATGCACCATTGTCCTCATCCATTTTTCATGTTTGAATTGCTGACACTTTGATGCACTTTAGTGAATGTGGTTCTAAAACTAGGACAAAGGAGCTGCAGCCTACATCACATTTTTCTTTGCAGGGTGTTTCTCCTTTTTATTCCAAAGGAAGAATTAATACAGTAACAAACATATTTCTATAATTGCTTCCTCTGTGGCTCTACGCTCTTGCAAATGCACGTATGTAAACACACACATATCTACGTGGCTACTAATACACTCTCACAACTGAAACCTGTAATAATTTTACTTCAGGGATCCTGTTGTTCTGCGTGCCTCAAGGCCAACAGACTTAATTTTCAGCGTTATATTTTATTAGGTTGATGATGCACATTGCATTCACGGAGCACTTCAATGTCCAGATACTCCCTCACATTGCTGTAAAGCTAGCCTATTTAAGACAATGTAACTGCACTGTTTTCAGGAAATGTAAAACTGATTAGAGTGAAGGCGGATAAGAACAGTAAGAACATTAATCTGGATAAAAGGGAGAAATTTATGTCAGTTAGCTTGTACCTTAAATGCCGTGATTGGTTTTCCGCATGATTGTGACTACTTTCCTTACATATACGTTCTCATGATATTGACATATATTGTGAACCCCAGTCCACTGGATTTGACTTGGTGAGACAAAAAAGGCATTCATCATTCTATGTAAATACTCAAAAGTGGATTTTCTTGGAAGCATGTATGCCTCTTAATACAGATGAAAACCAAAATTAGCAACTATTTCAGAAACTAAATAACAATGAATAATTGTTGAATTGACTAATTAATTTCATTTCCATAAAGTCAGTAATCTTGTCAATCCTTCAACCATTTTCAAACAAATTCAAAACGTTGACCTCATTCAGAAGTTAATTTACCCTTTGATCCCGTTTGTCTGTGAGAAGGTCACGTATTGACACCACATTGCTTCAAACGACCCCCTGACCTCTGGCTGCGACCTGCTGGAGCGCATGCCAACCACCAAGTAGGGCAACAGGTCACTGGACTGGAGTCATTTAGAGGAGTCCCAGGGGGAAACTGACCCCTGGACACAAGGGCCCCAAGCTTCTATTGGTGCAGAAACACACACAAACTGTAGCTCCAGACTCTTCTACTACACTGTCTGCTGGGGAGACATAGAAGTGAAGGTAAAAAGAGAAATAGCTGTTTGTGACTGAGACATGGAATACATATTTATGCTGTATATGCATCAAGAGTGGATGTTTTTGCAAAAGACGTGTGTAAAATGACGTGTGTGTGTTTCTGCGCGTGCGTGTGTGTGTGTATGTGTGTGTGTGTGTGTGTGTGTGTTCACACTTTTTTTCAAAAGCCAGCTCCATATACACTCTGGGGGGAAAAAACTGAAAAGCTAACTTTTTTTTCACCCTGCAATATTTCACTCTAGAATATGAAAAAGTAGCAGCTATAGAAAAACGTAGCACACTTTCATCATTATCAATTTTGTTTCTAATGAAAGACTGAGAATTATATATCACTTTTAGCACATTAGGTGGAGAATATAACATAACAATGCTCAATTCCTTTGGAATACTTTTATTCTTCCTACAAAAAGACTATTATCTGGTAGTGGTGAATGCATATTAAGCAAGAAAAGCAACAATCATTCATCTTCTACAATGCATAGCTGTAAATTATGGCTTTATCTCTGCTGGCATAGAAGAAGGGAGTGGAGGCGGAAAAAAGGGCTTGGGAGGAGATGAGAGAGGGTGTTCAAAATAAAGAAAGGTTGTGGAAAAAAGGACAAACCCATACACACACATCCTTCAGCCTGAAGTCAATGAGAAAAGATTATGCTTGGCCTTATCCAGTAGGGCCTGTCAGATTTATTTCCAACATCAAGGGACTCTCTGCTGTCTCAAACCCCATCTATCAGTGCCCTGTCTGGGTTTCTGTGTGGTCAGAGTCCTGGATGGAGGCTTGGAGTGGAGAGCTAAAGGAGGCTGGTGTGTGTGTGTTGGGGAGGAGGGGTATCTGAAACAGAACCGGTTGCCAGGGCACACAGGCCCGTGGCATTCTCCACCGTCTGGCATCCCAGGGTGCAATGGGAGCACCAGTCCTCGGTAAGTCACCGGCGGAGGTGAAAAGCACTGTCGCAGAGATGAAAGGGGGCTTCCCCCCACACTCTGATCTGTGAGAGAAAAATGAAAAACACAGACGAATATGAGGAGAGAGAGAGAGAGAGAGAGAGAGAGAGAGAGAGAGAGAGAGAGAGAGAGAGAGAGAGAGAGAG
>CALSBV010010907.1:2835828-2849974 GCA_943590825.1 Bovichtus diacanthus | reverse complement strand
CACACACACACACACACACACACACACGCGCGCACACACACACACACACACACACACACACGAGCGCGCGCCATTCCCCTCGCCCGGGTGTCTGTGCCACACCACCCACCCCTGTCGCTCTGCACGATGTAACCTAGCAACTATTTAATTAAAATAGCATCAGCAAGGATAGAAGCTTTTTTTCCCTCCCTTGCAAGGATTTCCTCCAATCTCAATGCTTTTCAGCACACCATGAATCAAAACTGACGCTACGTATCGCCGCTGTATTGTACCCCTGACATCCCCTTCTTTGTTTCTACATTTGGCTTGCATCATTGATACCTGACAGGTAGAATGTACCTGATGCCGTATATCTGGTGTGTGTGCTTTAACTGGCCAGAGATTTAATGCAGGACATTATTATGCCACAGAGTTGTACAAGCAAGGCCATCACCTCTCTGTCCTTCATAGTAGTCTATCAGGAATAATAGAATGCCTCCTCTTTAAGCCCTTCTCCTCCTCCTCCTGCTCTTCTTCTCCCCCCCATGCCTCTTTTTCTCTTTGTATGCCAAATCACAGCACCCTCTGTTTCGACCTAAAACGAGGCGCCTCTTACCATGCTCTACATGTGTGCCAAGCTCGGGCAATGCGGAGCAATTAGAGGAAATGTGAAGCAGCTCCACATGTCAGCGTATATCGTACTCACTGTCACTCAAACCACATCCATGACTCCTCTGCTCTGAGAAACAAACAATGGAGCAATATTCTGGTTCAGGGCTGTCAAAACAGAAGGCCCGATCTTTATTTCATTCTCTCTTTCTCCTGTCTTTTTTCTCGTGTGCTCTTTCTGCTGCTAATGGATACCCTGAGGTGTCATAGAGCAGTGAAGTTGGTTACATTATAGGCTTGACCTCCACTTCAGGTACATTCACGCTTTCGACCAAAAATGACATATTTTTACCTTTTACGTCCCTCTTTTCTTACGCACATTATTTCCATTTCTGCAGAACCCCAATACCAGTCCAGACATTGCAATTTAAACACAGACATTTAAGACCAGTGAAAGAGGAAAGAGTTAACAAATGTAAAAGGATAAAATCACATGTGCACTTCTTCCTAATAGTCACTGAGAAAATCACTTTCAACCAGATTTAAGGGGGAGCTGGCATAGAACCATTTAGTATGATCTCTTCAATAAAAAGTATCAATGGAGGAAAATCCTCTTAACTTGAAGAATATATTCAGATTTGAGCATGTGCCTGACTGACTTGAACTGAACTGGAGGCCAAACAGATTTGGATTTGTTCATATCTCTTCGCTTCAAATTGTGATTTAAATTTTGACATTTTTGAATCTATACTTATTGAAAAATTAATAGTAAACAAGTGCTTCTATCTGTGCAGAAAAACTGGCAAAAATGCTGTTGACACAAAGTGTTGAATTAATCAGCCTTTGGACAGAGATGAAAAAAGAAAACAATTATGTTGTTAAAAAGGATGGTTAATGAACTGTACTTCTACCTGCTTTACAGTTTACCTCTCATTCACAGACACTGATTGCGACGGAGCTGCATGCAAGACGCTGGCCTGCCCATCAGGAGCCGCTTGGGGTTCAGTGTCCTGCAAAAGACACGTGGACGGGAGGATTTAGAGACGAAACCGTCCACCCTGTGATTAGATGACGCTCTAACTCCTCAGCCACAGCCACCACATACATGGTAATGCAGTGATAATGTTTTAATCTTCAAGGGCAAATGTAAAATATTTCCTAATTTTCATAAATGTATACATGCAGTCTGTGCCTCTTGTATTAATTCTGTAATCATGTGAATTCACGACTGCCTATAGCCCGTAGAGCCTATGTAAATCTCTAAGAGTGCGTGTTCACACATTGATTTGCATAATGGCTCATGATTTTGACAGGCAGGACGAGAGAGAGGGACCCCTTGACATTTTTATAATGGCACTTTACAGGGTGGACAAGGTTGGGGGTAGGATGGAATATTGGCGGCAGTACTGGTGGAACAAAATGGGGACCTCCATTGTATGTAACACTCATGAAGCGAGACAGCGACCTACAGTATTTTCTGTTATTCGACACATTGTTTCACACTGAAGTAAGTGCCTTGAAAATGGAACAGAACAGAAACGCATGAAGGATGTTACCGCTCATAATTGAAGGAAATGTATATGCATCTGCTGTTAATTTTACTCAACTATTCAAAAGATTATTTGGACATTGTTGTAGCCTTTGTGCAAAAGATAAGACGTTAAAATACTCAAACTCCAAGTAGCTGTACATAAACTGATTGATGGGGGAAAGTAGAGCATATTTCATTAGTGTATCACGTCTGTACTGGGTCACATCCTCTGAGATATTCATGTTGATGCTCTAGAAAATAATTTCAATTCTTCAAAGATGACAATTTCACATTTACGGCCTTAGTAATTCTCTCACAGGCCTTAACCTCACAGAATTTAACCTAATTTATCTCAGCCCACATTATTCAAATACATTTTTATACATGTCGGCATTTTATAACAAACCTCTACTTATGGATTTTCCTCCTGGGTTACATCAGTCAAATTGAATCTAGCAAACATGTCTCTTGTTAATACCGATGAGATTGTTATAGAGTCCCAAATCACAGAGTAGGGCAAGTACGACCGACACAGAGGTCTGTGGGAGAGGCCACCAGCAAATTAAAAGGTCACGCACTTTGATGGCATTCCCTTTGCCCTGACACACGCCCCTACGTCTTGTCTGAGTGACACGTGCAACAATGCCATTTTTTTCATCTTACGCAAACAGCTCAGAACAATGCTGTCGCCTTGAGCCATATGCTGTGCCTATGGCCATCCGCAAGTCCCCCCATCTACTCGTCCGTGGGAACGCCGGGTAGACAGAAAGGGTAGTCTGGGGCGAGGCCCTCACCAGATCTCCGAGGAACATTTTTTGTCATATAGTCTGGGAGATGACAGACACAAGAGTGCTGATAAACAGCGGTCAATGTGATGAATCTAGTTGTGAGAAAGTAAATTAGACAGGATTGTCTCCACCATAATGATCGAGACAGTGCAGGTTGCAGCTGAGAAAGTCAATTAGATTATATGTATTAATAAATAATACTAGTGATACTAAAGATTTATTACTGTTCTTGATTGGTTTTAATTATTGATAAAGTATACAGAATCTGCTATTTTTTTGGGAGTCTACAGTAACCCTTGCATGCTTTTCAACTGTAAGCTGAAAACAGCTTATTATAGAGCAGTAAGATGATGATGGAAGCTGACTCGAGTCAGAGTCTCGATTTAATTCCGAACAAATTATTTCTATACTCCTCCGAGATGCATCTTTTGTGTTCTGCACTCTTGAGCCCCTATTTTTAAACCTGGTCGCACATCCGTCTCACTCCATGCCTCAAATCCCTGTCATCCTGACACGTATACACACACTCACACGTACACAGAGACCTCATTAAAATGCATAAAACCCTCACTCACAGGCACACCCCTGCCGCATGCATTAATTAGCACGCTGGTAACAAGCTAGCCTCTCCATTCACACCCTGAGCCTCTTTCATTAGCATGACAGTGGCTAGCAGCGGCCAGGGGCCCATAGGCGGCAAGGTTCTCTCCTCAGGGCCCCTGATTAAAGGGAGAACCCCTAGGACGCAAAGCTCTCGATTCCTTTCATCATTGCACCCATGCGGCGTCTCTCGGATGATCCCCGGACCGCAAACTGTCAAGTATACCTGTTTCTATGGGCCAGACCCCCTTTCGTTCTCTTTGACTCTCTTCTCCATCTCTCCACACTCCATCCTTCCTCAACTCACCCTGACCCACTCCAGTGTACTTTCTTCCATCTCAATCTAATTGTCATCTCCTATCTCTCTCCAGACCCTTATGGGCTTTTTTTCCCCACTCCAGCTCCTAATACATGTATGCAAAAGGGGGAGGCCTGGCTGGTGTCGGTCTTCTCTTCGCCCATAGATGCTGATCACACAGGCGTACTATTTCAGGTTCACAATGGCAGCCCCAGGTGACCCAGAGAAAGGTGTTCATGCTATAAAGGCTTATCCTCAGTTCGTACCTATAGAAACCACCTTTCCCCTTCTCAGCGATAAGAGATCCGGACAGCCTTACACCTGACGTACAGGGCGGCTATCAACTCCAGGCCTCGCCCATCAGGGTCTCCCCCCATCCGGCCTGGATTTCAAGGCAAAACGTCTCATTAGCTGTGGTCCTTGAAAGAAGGGCACTCGATTTCAAATGCAGTTACTCATTCCCTTTGAATGGAACTAGGAGGGAAAGGAGAAGAGAGAGGGAGAGGAAGGAGAGAGAGAAGGCATGGGAGATGGTCTCATTCGAAGGCTGAGGCCTTGGACCCAGAGGGAGGGAGAGCAGAGAGGGGAATAAGGTCTGCTGAGGCAACCATAATTTCACGCCATCATTACCTCTATGGGCTGGAGATTTATGCTAATGCCATTTCAGGGAAGAAGTGCTGGACAAAACGGGTTTAGAGGGTCAATATAGAGCTGTGTAGTTACTTCGCCACGGCACAGGCCTGATTCTTTTCAGCACTGAACATGCATGTCCGTATCTGGTTTTCAATTTGTTCAATTTGTATTGTAGATTATTTTTGATTTCATTTCCACACTAACTCACAGTTGATTAAGGATATTTGAAATGTTTGCTTGTCTTTGGTTTGTTATATGATGACCTGGTGCGGGGGAATGTCTTGGGGACTTGTTTCTCCTCTATCACTCATGTCTTTAAAACACAGAATGGCCACATTCCTTGAGACACAGCACATTACTTCAGCTGGTTCCTGACATCCATTTTGTCACCCCCATGACATTGCATTTCTAAAGATAGTCAAAACTCCATCATAGCCTCACACCAGTCAAACAGAGGTGAAAATCAGATTCGGCTCAACCGGGTGATCCCGTCCTCTTCCCCTGCTGAGCTCAGAGTTCATGTGGATGTCTTGCTAAGCTCTATGGTGGACCAGGATCGCTGTGGGCTGAGTGGTGTAAGATTCGTGATCTTGACCCCATACCGCTCCAGGATAGCCTCCTGGAGCTCAAGAATGCTGGTCCGAGAACCTTGCGGCGTGGCAGCCACATACAGCCCTGTCACTCAGTAATGATGGTTGTATGGCAGCGGCTACATGCAGCAGGGGGGCGGGTTGACTTTCTCCTAACGAGGAACTGTCTCACAGAGAGACAGGTCAGAGGTATGAGGGCCGGGCAGATATCATAACATAACACATCACACACAGATGAAGAAAATGTCGCCGTCTGCCCCTCCAGCCAGAGCGGAACTAATAATTAGGATTAGTTGATGTTACTAAAAGCAGCCAGGGGTCCTGGCATCCTGCAGGGTTTCAGTTAATGACCAACGTGCAACAGCAGAGAGGTTGCGGTGCAATAACGAGGGAATCGATCGGGGCTGACCTTTCAGTGATTCCTCATTCTGACCTATCGATTACGACACTTATTGATCTGCCTTTCTGCTGCGTTCTGTTGTAACAGTGGACATCAGTGATGAGATCAGTGGTAGAAGCTTGCACCGTGGTGAGATGGGAGGGGGTGGATGGATGGCCATCATCAAGACCACCTGTCACTTCTCCAGCCTTCTTCGACAACCTCATCAGAACTCTCAATATACACCACAGGAGGTGAGGCCATAGTAATAATAAACCAGTTGAAAGGATAAGGACACAGACAGAAAGGAAATGGGCTATGACAGGTTTCACAGCAAATGGTGAAAGCACCAGTGACATTATCAAGTGAATGCAATTCCGGCATCTTATTAATTCAGAGGATCAGCAACACCTCGACAGCACTGGGTGATTATATAAAATTGATCACGTAAAAGGGTAAAGTCATTTCTGCCATACAATCAATGCTGGTGAAAAACTATGACGAGTAATACAGTTTTGCTCAGCATATTTAAATTCCAAGATTCAGCTTCAAACACTGGAAAGCGTGTTTCTGCATGGGTATTGATCACATTACAGAAAACTAGACACACAAAACTGGAGTTTAGCAGCCTGACCATATGATCACTTTTTAATTCACATGATTCAAAAAATGATCAGAGATGAAAGTCAAGAGATTCTCAGAATAGTGTGCTCATGTACCGATATTTATGGCTTGAATTTACATTTCTTACTTGACGTGGAGAAGTACCAATACACAACGGCAGAACCTACAGTCTCAGTTCAGGAGGATGAGATTATTCCACTAATACAGCCCCACATCTCATTTGGGCCGGAAAAAAATCCAGCACATTTTCACATAACTACCTTGCTTGTATAGCTTTAGTGTTAACCAGAAAATCTGCCTTATCTATTTTAAGAACAGAGAAGAAGCTTGGATAACTTCCCTTGATGTTTATTTTAAGTGATATGATTTATATGCACCTACTGAATAAAGCTATTCATGTCAGTCTGTTTCCTTGAATTCATTTGTCAAATGAAATTTGATTGTCTGTCATGGAGCATGAATTGAGCACTAAGGATGTCTTCACTCCATTACAATCAATGCATGACATTTGGCTTCACTGCAAGTATCTTTTACTTACTATATTTCTTAGCTTTCACACAACCAAGTGCCAATCAAGATAAGGCTATACATTAAATAGATGATTTGAATTTCAGGCAAGAGAGAGCTCTTCACCTCCAGACACTGATACAAATTTGTGAAAGTGTGCATACTTTAATATAATGGCTGTCAAAAGTCGATTTCTCGATCCTTAGGCTGTCTCTCATTGCTGCAAATTGAACTGTGCCACACAGATAGAGTGTAGAAAGAGTTGCACACAAATGTTGAAAGCTTAGAGGATCTGCACCAGGCAGCTGCTGTCTGTTAGCAGTACAGGAGGGTGAGCACTTGTGCCCTACGGCACACTGCAGGGGCTAAAACGTTCCTCCACATCTACGCAGGCAGCTAAGAGACTGGAGGCATACATGGGATTACATCCTGTGCTATTGCCCTAGGCAGTCACCAGGAGAGGCACTCACACATACGGTAAAACTGCTCACAAAAACATAAGAAACATAGCAGCGAGCCGCAACCACATGCACACACATAATGCTAAATCGTGTGCTTACTGTATATTCTATTTCTCTGAAACACACACACACACAACCTTATTCCGGATTCTTTTGGTCATTTATGAAAAAATTAATATCGCTCTCTTTACCTGAGGCAGTCAGCAGGTTGCTCTCAGAGTAAGCAACACGTGTTAAAGAGGTTCATCTTTATCTGAGGGACATTTGATGCAAAGAGCAAACAGACATTTAAATATTGTTAAAACTAAATGATCAAGTGTCAAAAGGAATAATTACTGTATCTGCAATGAGAAAAAAAGAGTTGCAGAGCCCAAGGTGACATATCTCCCTTGTTTACCATTCAGACAAACACTACAGACAGGCACAAACACATACACACACACACAAAGGCACGCAAACACATATACACACTCACACACACACACACTCACGCACACACCCAGCAGGATCTCTGTGGTGAGCAGATGAAAGTATCTTGCCTGCACTCTTCTTGGCATCATTGTGCAGTAGGACCCAGGGGGTGTTCTCGATAGTCTGGTACATATACAACGATCCCCAGACAAACATACACACTTGCACAGACACACAGTAATGTGTGTTGCATATTCAAGTGCAGAAAAACTCTCTCGGTAAGTACTGAAAGGTCACATCAGGGCAACAATGTGCTACAGTCCGGAGAGAAAATTCAGTTCTATATTTTAAACATATTATCATTATGCAAGTAACTGTTCCCATTAGACCAGATTAAAATCCAGCGTGAAGTTTTTCGGCTGAGATTTTAGGTACAGTTCAATATTGCACATCTTTGAAATCAATCCCCATTCAGGTTTAGGCTAGTTTATGCTTCACCTTGCACCTTTTGATGTGTTCTCATCCCAGCTCAAAGAGAGATATAAAAAGAAATGTCAGAAACATTTCTCTTACTCTTTCAACCCTTGCGCCCATTAACAGTTAGTGCTTGGAGTAATTGTGATTTGAATGTAACCAAAATCTGTTTAATGAGAGCAATGATCCATAGGAGCACAGGTAAAGTGCTTTTAACGAGAGGGCCCTTATTTTACCAGCCCGAGAGGAGCAGAGAGGAGCGGAGCTGCTATTTCACATTCGGCTTCAAAGCAGCGCTTCAAATTGTGCAGATGAGACTTCATTTCCTCTTATCTGCCAGTGTATAGGTCCTCCAGAGTGAGAGTGCACAGTGTGAAAATGCGAGGGAACGGTGGGTGAAGATGTATAGAGCACACAGCACCACAGAGAGACGGAAGAGCTCAAATTAGTTGAGTATGAGAAGGAGAAATGGAGGAAGTTGTTACATGTAGACATTACAGCTACGCGCTCTGGAGTGTTGGCTCTATAGTTATGTCCTCCTCAAGACGGACCTTGAAAGATCCTTTTCAGCGGGGGAAAGTCCACACTATTCATTTCACAGGGACTCTGCTTACACTAGTGCTGCATAGACTCAATATAATAATTGCCTCGTCTAACGACTCTGCTTGAGTTTTTTTTTTTTTAGGCGTTCTTACTTTCCCCATGTGTTGTAATATCGGATATGTTGAATGAAGTCAAATTCAAAGCAAAAGTTTAAAAAGGTATTTATATAATTGCCAGCATTCCAATGGTATACTAACATTTTTGCAATCCAAAAGCATTACAAATATTATTTTTATTATTTATTATTTATTAAAAATGTACACCTATGATGGTGTAGATTATGCATGTAATATGCTTGTACTGAAACTAACCCATTGTGGTAAAGTTGAACTAAACTCTTATCTGCTTAAACTGGTTTCATGCAGGTCTTGTCAAACTTTAATTATGCTATAGTTTGCTTAATTTGTATCCAATTTCACGTCAAATCTATCTGAACCTGTGTGATGTTATATTCAATGCGTCACAATAAATAGTTCAAACGTGATTAAGTGGCTTTAAGGTCACACAATCGGGGAGTAGTTTGAATTGTGTGGCCTTTGTGGTCACTTTACCAGGTGATTTTTTCCTCACTGCAAAAGCTAATATGTCACCAAAGTCTTGAAATATACTGCTTAGGAGACACTCCTGTTAAGCTTACATCGTGCATCGTGATGTTTAACTGGTGATAAAAGTGACTGCAGCTGCTGCAACTAAAATCCCATCTTAATATGTCATTTTTCATATACATTTTTGACTTTAATATCTATTAAATAAATGGCAGATATGTTCTTCAGTGTTGCTCTCTGCGTTTATTATTCACACTGCATGTAGGATTGACTTCATGACGCACAAGGTCATTTACTAGTACTGCATTTGTGACATGAACACCTGCACCACACCATAAACACAACCTGCATTGGTAATTCCATGGAAGTTTGCCTCTTGGCCATAACTACAAGTGTTGCAGGTGAATTGTGTGGCCTACATGCAGTAAAAACAAAAATCTTCAGTTATAGACACACTAAAAGAATCACTTTTTATGAAAAAAAAAAGAAGAAAGTCTATTGAATTATAGCAAAACAGATTATATTGCTGCAATAACCTAAAAGGAGAGCTGCCTCCCTTTGAATGAAAACTTTGAGAAAATAAAAACATCCACCAAATATGCCCTCTTTTTCACAGGAAAAGCTTTTAAGGGGGGAAAAAAAGAGCAAAGCCAGAGTGACACAACCTAGAGGAAGACTGACAACCTTGACCGACATTAGAGGACAAAGATTGAGTTAACCATTTTTTTCTGCTGCTGGTGTTAAGTTTATTTCATTTCTATATATTTGCCGTTTAGCAGACACGTTTATCTAGAGCGACTTACAGTGAACCGACTACAGGGACAGTCCCCCTTAGTGATATACAGTAACCTGTGGGTTTATAATGAAGGTGATCAAGTGTATTAACTTGACAAACCTAATTAGCATGATTATTTAGCACATCGAGGACAGTTGTCTT
This sequence comes from Bovichtus diacanthus, assembly GCA_943590825.1. Lineage (NCBI taxonomy): Eukaryota > Metazoa > Chordata > Actinopteri > Perciformes > Bovichtidae > Bovichtus > Bovichtus diacanthus. The sequence goes on along the minus strand of CALSBV010010907.1, from coordinate 2,840,005 downwards.
CTCAAATGCAGCACGATGTTTTGGGCCAAAATGACTAATTCCACATTCCCGCCTCTTTTCAATTTCAGAGTCAAACTTGTTACCTTTAACAGCAAGCACTACTCAAGGTTGCTACAGTGGCTTCAGGTGAGGTTTGACGCTGTAATCCCAGATGATGATGAAGATAATAATATGATGCAGTAACATGGCTTGCTTTGATACAATTTAGTTGAAGTGAGTACACAAGTCAGAGCTATCAATATTGAGATGTGTCTCTGTGTGTATGTGTGTGTGTGTGTGTGTGTGTGTAAGAGTAAGCATGTCCATGTGCAAATGTACTTCAATGTATCGTTGTGTTTCTGACTTTGGAAAAAGGAACTAAATTGGAGCAATCTAGATGCTGAGGTCTATGCTTTAGTAGGCAAGCCACATCAAAAAAATATATTTTGTCAGTAACATCCTTGCCTAAATCTCCTGGTGTTCCATTACCGAGTGATAGAAATCCTAGTGGGGAACTACAGTCAACCCACCCACCCCCCTCCATACAACAAAGCATCTTGGACTAGTGAAATACTGCTGGAAACCTTTGAGGTTGGATTGAATGAATGAAAAAAGAGAAAATGTCACCAATTCCATCTTCGAAGATTTCAGATAGAGAGTCTGACAATGAAAGTACATCAAAGGGAAATGCAGACCCCACAGTCTTCAAAAGGCACCGTGAGCAGCACATTCAGGGTTATTAAATAGTTGAATATTGACAGGGTTTTTCCTATTTGAGGTGAACGACACCTCAGCTATCTCCACAGATCCAACAGGACCAGAGAGATGGCGAGCCCAGCCGAGCGCTCTCCACCTCCCAGCCATTCACAGCAGCCTTAATTGACAGGCAAAACCCCTACAACGGCTATTTTTTTCCCCCCTCTCACCTCCTCGCCGCTAACTTTGCCCACTGGACCGAGCTGTTGCTGAGCCAATCAGGGTAGGTTTTGTTTGCTGAACTCTGATACGTCCTTCAGCGCTTTGGCCCCATTCATCTCACCAAACAATCCCCCTAAGAATTTAACTGGTGGGCAAACACACAGCACATGGGTAATGACGGGGGCACCTTGGCTGTCTGTGTGAATATTTACCCTGTCATCAAAGGAGGGGCATGCATATAAATCTATGCTTGAAATCCCAAGTTCAGGTTCAGGCTTTGGGAGTGCAGGAGGCGAGGAGAGGAAGACAGCAAGTGAATAGTCCTCGCATCTTACACCCTATGGAACGTGATAGAGCCTTAAACCTATGGAATATGATAGAAAATTAGCTTGCTTTGTAACTCTGCAGGCAAGCAGAGGTTGTTTAAAATGTCAGACCCATGAATAAATACATTTGAAAATAAAATGGCACCCTCCCACGCATCAGGGCTATTCGACAGGAGATGTGCAGAACTGCTGTAGTGCATCCAAAGCACACAGCACTTTTAGATCTAAAGGTTTTGTGCCCTCTTCCCGCAATGAAATTGAAAAAAAGTTTAGTTTTGAGTTTTGCAAGAAGTTGCGACCTTCTACACAATATTCTACTCTGATGTTTAACACCTGATAAACCATCCCTATCCCATTGTTCAACACCTGATAAACTCAATTCTTAAGGGCCAGTAAACAATTCTACTAAAGAGAGAAGCGAGAAAATAGCTGCAATCAGCCACTAGATTGCAATGTTTTGTTTGTGATTTGGAAGAGTGGAGAGATTCTATCAAGCTAGTTCTTATGGCTGATATGCTACTGGTAATACGTTCAGCCCAGGTAAACTTACAATGGGATAAATAGACATTTTATTTAAACTTTCATATATAGCACTCAAGAGCTGGCATGGTCTATTGGAGAAAAACAAACCATGCCTCTCCATTTTTTCCATGTGAAAAAAAAAAAATTCCCATTTCTGCCAATGTTTTTTTCCCCCTTCAGCCTTGAGCAGGTGTTATTACTTTGTGTAAAGTAGGAAAAAAGTGGATTAAAAGCAGTTATTAATAATAAATGATGATTAACGGTAACACATAAAATTATTTGGTAACACTTTCTATGCATGTCTCTAATTATAAAAATACTTATAGTGCGTTACAATCTGCTCAAAGCACTGTAGAATTATAGTTAGAATCAATCATACATATTCATAATGCTTTATAACAATAACACATCCTACATCATTGTATAAATACTTAAATACTAGGTCAAGTATCGTAATACTTCATAATTGCTGGTCATTGGTCAAAGTGGTCATTGTTTGCTTTAAGTAAAGTGGAAAAGATATCAACAACGCACAAAGTGTTGTGAAATAAATTAATTTGTTTAACGGGTCACGAAAGAAACTGAGTATCCCAATTTCACGTTTTGATGACGAACAACTGAATACTAGATACTGTACGGGTAAAACTGCTGATTTTTTTTTTCAAAGTTCTACTAAAGTGAAATATCCCTTTGGTTGACTTACAGTAAGTTAAAATCACATTTATAATGTCGGAATTATGATACTCTATAATCCTCGCAAAAAAAAAAGAAAGTCTTAAGTATTACAACACTTTACCTTAAAAGTCACTATAAAATGTGTCATAATGTGTAACGATTCCTAACGACTTTATAAAGCATTATGAATATTTATGAGTGCTTATAACTAAAATGATACAGTGCTATCAGAAGACTATATTGCATTATAAGTGCCTTTATAATGCAATATAAACATGGGTGTCATATACTGCGTTATCAATAATTTCTTAAAGAATAGAGAACAAACCAAAGCTCAGGTGTGTTTATACTCGTCGTATTCCCCAGGGATGACCCCAAAACATTTAAAGATGTGAGGGGGGACACAGTGAATCTTTAATGCATAAAACAAAATGGCTGCCATGCCTCACCACACATGCAGCAAGAGGAGAGAAACGACGCAGATATTGTCTGTGCACTGTACACAAGAGAGCGTTTCTCCCTCAAGATCCTCCGCTGCTTCTATCTTTGCTCTCCACAGGAACGGCGGCGTGTGTGTGTGTGTGTGTGTGTGTGTGTGTGTGTGTGTGTTGGGGTGGACGGGGACCATCTCTACCATCATCTCTCAAAGCTAGCGAGCACGCACCCCTCTCAGATCAACAAAGCCCCAGTCGCACATTACTGTACACGTCGGATCCACTGCAAAACCAGACTCCTGAAAAGCTGTCAGAGACCCTGAAGAAACGAGCGGGCTAACATTAAAAAAGGATGACCTTATTATAAGTAGGAACGTCGGTTAGATTTTTTCTGGCATGTCGACAGAGAAAAGGTGATAATGGCAGGAAGATATGTTTTATTTATTCATTTTGCTGATGTCTATTTATTATTCAATAGCTTAGTGTGTTAGCTTCAAATGACACCGTAGGACTACAAGAGGCAAAATGTAAATGCACGTCTACTTAGTGAGGAAAGGTGTAAGGAAGAAGGAATGTGCGAGTTATTATTGCACAATCAGGCTGTGATATGAATAAACATATGGCATATTTACTTAATGTAACTAAAACAAACAAAGAAGGATTATAAAGGGATTATAATCAGAGTGTTTTGTCTTTGCTTTATGTATAATTTACAGTGAAATGTTCCCATTTTCTGAATGATGATGATAGAATGATAGAAACAACTGTGATCAGTCCAACAGTCCAACTATAGGGATTAAATCAGTTATTAAATCATGTTTTATTAAAGAAATTGCCATTCATAATGCTGTCCTTTTGTGTCACAATGCAAATGTTTTTATCCTGTGACCTCTGAAATTAGTTCTCACACACAGAATGCTAATCTAAATTATTAATATTATAGATATTTTACTTCAACTTTTTTTTTGTCTTCTACTTACATTACGTTGTTATTCTTTGGAAATAATCAGGAATTATGTGACAATCCTGACTACTCGTCATTGGAAGATGCCATTATTGAATCATCAGCCCATATTTTGTGATCACACACCTTGGTGGATTTTTTACAAGACTGGTTGCTGCCCTTGCCCTGCAAAAATGACATTATTTAACTACCCTACCCACTATAATAATTTGCTGTCAATAAAACTGGACACCAGGATTTATAGCAGGCATGTAAAAATCATTTTGATACTCACACACCTGCTGAGGTGTGTAGTCAGTCTCACATCTTTGTCACACACACACACACACACACACACACACACACACACACACACACAC
>CALSBV010010907.1:2774294-2822471 GCA_943590825.1 Bovichtus diacanthus | reverse complement strand
TACACACACACACACACACACACACACACACACACACACACACACACACACACACACAATATATAGCTTTGCTTTCGTGATGTACACACACCCGTTTAAAAATGTAGCTATTAGGGCAAAAGTGGTAATTTTTTTGGGGAGGGTATTTCATTTCTATTGTAATGGATAATATCTGTAAAGAATAGAATGCATTATTTCAACTGTAGCATTTAAACTAAAATATTTAATTGTGACATTAGGGATTACTTTCAATTATAAACTTTTACCTTTGCAATTCTGATATAAATGATTTACATATGATAGAAATAAATTAAATATTTTGAAAAAGAAGAGAAAAAAAAATCTGTCACACAATTGCACAACATAATATACAGCCCAAATAGTAGGACACATCTACGCACAAATACACTCATACATTCCAGCTCTTTGGAAAGAAAGAGAGAACAGTGCCAACAGACAGTGCCATACATTACTCTACACATGCACCCATTTCAGCAGCATGGTCCGGCTATTTGGAAAAGGTAAGGACATTGCATGTTGATATAAAGCGTCATTTTGGAGGACTTGTTGGAGCTTCTTACTGAGAAGGATTGGAGTTTTCACCAGAATGGCTGCACTTTAACATCACTCTATCTGCCCTTCTCTGCATTTCTCTCAAAGCTAAGGTGCTCAGAATGATGGAGCACAATGTGTTTTTCACTCCCCAGAGATTTAATCCTGGCAACCATTCGTGAATGAACTTGAGTTACTTTGTTTTCTAAATAAAACATTTTCATCTAAAGTCACTGAGGGAGCAAATCTGAAACATTTTCGCACCGTTTGCATTTTTGTCTTCAAGGTAAAGTTAAATGGATCATTTAATTTCACTCGATTCTCACTGGTCTTACTGTGGAGAAAGAAGTTGTATGCATATAGCAAACCAAGGACAGTTGGATTTGCCATAAAGAGCATGCCATTTTTTTGCTCTCCCTGGAGCTATGGCTTTGATTGAATCCTGAAATGAGCTGAAATGTCACAAATCCCTACCAATATGCTGGAAATGAAAATTGGCCTTGGGGTTTTAAGGTTCCCATTAAGGGTGTGCTTAACATATTCTGTTAAGTGTGGTTGGAGTGCATCAAAAATACAACATTATTACGTCTCTCGCGAGCAGAAATTCCTCAATGCTGAGGAAGTCTCTGTGGTGAAGTGCAAGAGAGCTCAGGATCAGGCCTCCACAGGACTGAAGTGAGAAAAAAGCCATGGGGCAGCTGGGTCCAAATTAAACCTGGCAATATTTGAGCAAAATGGGAGAAATTATTATATCAGACTGGTACAAAGATGCTGGATAAATCCTGTATTTTCCTGCAGACTGTTTATGATTGTAATGGTTTGAAAAAATCTGAAATTCTGATGTCTGAGTACTAACATGCATGCATGGCTTTTATCACAAACTTCCTTTATATGCTGTATATGTCACAGTATATCTGGCTACTTCTATGTCAATTTATAGTATACGATACCTTCTGCAATGTCTTGTTTTATTAGAAATAATGAACTCTTCCTCTACATAAGCATCTCATTTCAGGCTGTTAATGCCAGTCTCACTCTGAATGCACTGATTTGATACAACCATCCTCCTTCCTCTCTACCCCTCATCTCTCAGGTAGCTGTTTTCAGGAAACAGGAGAATGACTCTCCTCGCTACTTAGTATTCACATCACGTAAAGTGGGTCTGTGTTCCTCATTTAGTTCGGTACTGTACAGCTGGGGAGCTGTCCGGCGCGCGGCGGCAGTATGCAAATGACTCTGGATTTGAATGGAGATGGAGGTAGACACAAAGCTCAATTAGAGACAGAGAGGGAGAGAGAGATGGTGGGGGAGCTTTGAGTGTCTGAAGGGGAAGGGGGAGGGGATAGAGGGGGGGAAAAAAAAAAAAAAAAAAAAAACCTTGGCTGCTTAATGCCAACCTGAGGAAACCAATGTAGGGACACATTCAAACACAAAGGCACACACAGATGTGAATGCACTTAAATAGCCAGGCAGATTTCTAAATTCTTCAGACAGGCAGCTGATCTCTGAAGGGCTCAGACAGCTCAGCTCTGTGATGCGTTTCGGTCACACCAATCACACTGAGAACACCATCCATATCACACATATCATCAAAACAAAAAAGGTATCAGGCAAGCACAGGTGCACTTCTTTTTCTGTTTAAAGCTCAAAGAGAGACCCTTCCAATGCGGCAAAAAAGTATACGGGGGGACGGCGACCATTTTGTTCTTGGGTGTGATGCCCAGCAGCAATACATATCACCTGACCCAGCGCCTGCATGAGTGTCCTTGGAGGAGTCTCTGACATCAGCACTGCCACCCTTGGTTGCCACGGCAACCGCAGCGCGATGGGGGGGGGGGGGGGGATAGGGCGTTTGTGCTGGATGGAGGGCAGAATAATTAATATGCACATGTAGGGAATTTGAATCAGGATTTAATTGTATTTGTTGGTGTGTGAAGCTGAAATGGATTGAATGCTACAGCGAAAAACGGGGAATATCAGAGAAGGGGAAAAGGAGATTAAGCAAACTCATTGGTCAGAGAAATCATTTGCATCGTTGTCAAGGTTATTTCCAAATGATTTCCTTTCATTCAAGAAAGTAACTTGAGAGATGAGACGGTGAGGAGGCAGGCGACGGGTGGGGATTATCCTCCACCTCCTCCTCTAGATACTTCTTCTCCTCCTCCACAACATTATCATCATCAATAGTTCACAAAACTGTGTAACGCTCAGGTGATGCTCCACACTGCATCAATCCACCGGTCAACGGCTGACTCCGCGTCCATGAATTGAAATCATTTCACCAAGTCTGGAAAAATGTCCATATGCAGCTGAGAAATAACAGACGGGAGAGCAGACTTGACTCTGGGTGGATGAGATTAACTCGATCAGGGAGGCTCAAAGATCATTCAGCTGATCTGGTGATGCCACAAAAGTCTGATTTTCCCATAAAACACTGCCTGTCAGATTATATAGGCACAACCTTCAGTCACAGGGACACACAAGCCTGACCTAACATTTTGTCTCTCTCTTCCAAAACCACCTCTCTCACACACACACACACACACACACATATACGCAGAGAGAGTTTTACTTGCTGCCTCTTAGTCAATAGCATCCAAACATTTCTTGTGTCTTAAATAAAACTGCAAGCTGCATTGACTGAGTCTCATTACTGCCAAAAAATATAAATAGTAAATTCAACACCAATGTAGAAAACAAATACATATGTTTTAAAATATTCTAACGCAAGATAAATAAAAAAAAAAGACAAAAATAGGTAATCTACACCACACTGCGGGATTATGCGAAATAGCAGAAGGAAAGGTGTTTGGTTTTACTGACAATACAGACGTAGGCTACATGCACACAGTCACTCACTCACGCACGCACGCATTACACGCCCTATCAGTGCGCGCACACACCGGCGCACATACAGTAAACGTTGCAATGGTCTCATCAATAATGCATCGGCACTTCATGTTTATGCAATTTACAGGGCAAGACCGAGCGATGGATAGCCTACTGTAGATGTAAGCCTGGCGCACATTGAACGCATAGCGTTTTACAAGCCTATCACAGACAGAGCTCACACATTAAAGTTAAAATCTTTTCCGCCCGTAGAGAAAGAGATTAAGATAATAAAACAGTCCTCAGCACATACCTGTAAAGCAATATTTCTTTGATTCTGGTTTATGCAGGCTTGAAGGGCTTCATGATAACACCGCACTAAGGAAATAAAACTGTAGCTGTGGTGATATGCAAATTAACGGCTCCCGCCGAATGCAAGGGCATTTATTATTCATAAATTACTCATGTTTATGCAAATTACGGTATACGGAAAACACTGGTGGGGGTTGAGTAGCTCCGTCTAAACACACTGTGTGATTCAATTTCTGTTACGCTCTTCCATCTAAAATGATCCAAATCCAGGAATTTGACCAACATGGTGATGAAGCGACTATTGTGGAGTTGCATGAAAGGTAGTCAGTGAGCTGAGGGTGGGAAACCAAAGGAGGAGAAAACAACAGTGCAAATCAAATGGGGAAATCCTGAAAACGGGTAGGCAGGCTATGTTGGATGAAAGGACAGTTACGCAATGTAGACCTGTGAATAAACCTTATGTAGGTAGCTATTTATCTATTTCATTTGATTTTTCAAGCGTGGTGTATGTTGATGAAAAAGGCTACCATATACTCTTATTATGCCTCGGGTGTAAGGGCCTAAATGTGTCTGGAATCTAGAGTCATTCATAGGCTACAACAGTGTTGCGTTTTTTTCTTTAATGAGATAGGCTACATCTTTAAGCCTAGAAATAAAATAAAATATGAATGTTAATAGCTTTTCAGTGTGTGTGTGTGTGTGTGTGTGTGTCTGTCTGTGTGTGTCTGTGTGAGAGAGAGAGAGAAAGAGAAGCCTACTGATAAATTTCATATGCGCGCTGGCACCCAAAATTACGGTAGAAGTGCGTCATCAAAACGGGACAGCGTTGACGCAAGAGAGTGGCGACGCAGCATTAGTTTTTATTATTGCTGGTGTGAGTGTTTTTAAACGGTGATTTTGAAGTTTCACGAGGAATTAAAGAGGCTGTTGTTGTACACAGCTACCTACTGCCTCACTAAATCACTGTCGGCCTCAACGCTATCCGCTTTTGCATGGACTAAAGACAAATAAAGTAAGTTAATTGATGCGAGCGCCAACCTGTCACACTGTGAGCAGCTAAGTTAACTCTTCATTTCTACCCCTGTTCTTGTTTTTCCGCCCTTTTATTGGACCGTTTTGCTTCCCTGTTTCTTGCAGTAGCAGCCATGTTCCACAACAGCTCACAGGGAAAATACTGGATTTTTAAAAGTGAAGACGAAGTTGAGCAGAAGAGACACAAGGCCAACCAGAAATTCCGTAACAAGATACTAGAAAGTGGGAAGGTATGTAGCACATAAACATAGCGCTAAACGAGAACAATACGCCAGTGAATGACAGTTTACTTCACCTGCTCCCGCCTCTGTCTGAATCAGCCTGCAGTGAGTGAGTCCAAGTTCTTGGAGCGTCACGAGGAAGACGTTTTATTCCGCCACTATGAGAAGAGGATGCTGGACTTCTGCAATGCGTTCAAGCCTGTAATGCCCAAGTCTGTTGTGGTACGTGTGTGCTTTGTTTTCATCATCTGTGTGGGAACCATACGACCTTACTGCCTGTAGATATCTGACCCGTGTGTGTCTCACCTGTGCAGGGTACAGCCATCATGTACTTCCGAAGATTCTACCTGAACAACTCGATTATGGAGCATCACCCTCGGATTATCATGTGAGTACAGATATGTCGGAGGGGAAATTAAATAAGCAAGCGTTTCCAAAGCTTGAATGGAAAATTAATCCTCCTACCTGTAGGTAAATGGTGGTAGTATCCAATTATTGAATCAAAACATGATGTAATAAATTGCCTCCAGTAATGTAATTTGGAGCAGCATCATGATACTGATCTAGTATCTGTGCTTTTAGTTTTAAGTAGTAGTTTTTAAAATGGTGTGCACATGTGGCGTGTATTTTATTTGATCCACCCAGCTTTATACTGGTTCCAGACCTCTAAATGCACACATCTGCAATTTGATTTAAAAACACATTGGTGGAGTCTGATTAGCTAGCAACCGGGGCTGAACAATACCAAAGTATTTATGCAACATTTTCAAAAGGTTTTTTGTAATTTTCCGATATACTGTATGTAGCTTTTAGCCCAACTTAAGTGTGTGTGTGTGTGTGTGTGTGTGGGGGGGGGGATCCTTAACTGAAGTTGCAAATGGAGCAATGTTAGATTGATAAATAAGTCAGTTTAACACGTGTCACTATTTATTCAGTTCATACTTACCCATCAATCCAGGCTCAACTCAATGTTGAATAAAGTATTTAAAATGTTCCTTTCTTTGGTTAAAAGTTGTGTTGTAAACTATTGTTTAAGGTATGCAAACATCACAAAAACGTCAGAAAAAGTGTATAATTTAGCCTTGTTGTTACCAATCTATACAACCTCCTTCCTGGTTTCAGGCTGACGTGTGCATACCTGTCCTGTAAAGTGGATGAGTTCAACGTGTCCAGCACACAGTTTGTGGGTAACCTTCTGCAGGAGACCCCAGCAGGGCAGGAAAGGGTTCTGGAGCAGATCCTGGAGTATGAGCTGCTGCTGATCCAACAACTCAAGTTTCACCTGGTGGTCCACAACCCCTACAGACCAATGGAGGGTCTGCTCATCGACCTCAAGGTAGGTGGATTCCAGGGGAGCTTCCAATGTTACTCTTAAACTGTCACAGTGCTAATCTAGCTAATTATTTGTCCTGTCTCAATGAATTATGTCCCTTCCATTTATTTCATCCATCAGACAAGATACTCCACGCTGGAGAACCCAGAATCACTGAGGAAGAATGCTGATGACTTTCTGACACAGGCAATCATGACAGACGCAGGGCTGATGTTCCCCCCCTCTCAGATCGCTCTAACGGCTATTCTGAACAGCGCGTCAAGAGCCGGCCTCAGCATGGAGAGGTGGGTCATACATGCTCAGCTTAAAACAAGGAGCCTTGCTTCAAGATGTTGAAGTAATTTAGTAATAACAAACTGCATTACATTTCCTTAAATAATCAACTCGTAGACCGTCATGAAGTCATTAGTTTTGTATAGCAATTAATGGAAAATACTAATGTATAAATCTAAAACAATCCTTTTTTTGTTTGTTGTTTCAAATGCCAGCTACCTGAACGAATGTTTGGGACTGAAAGACGACAAAGAGACTCTCTCAAAGATGTATGAATCCATGAGACGTGAGTAAACTGCACCTTCTATGTGACACCACAAGGTGGTGACATTGAGCCATGTTGCGCTTCACTGCAGTAGGACAAGTCTTGTCTGAGATTAATGTAAAGGGTTTCTGTGTTCTTCTAGGGATGAAAACCCTCCTAAAGAAGTATGAACTTCCAAAATCGGAGGAGGTGAATGCTTACAAAAAGAAGCTGGAGAGGATACATTTTGAATTTTCCAGTTCAAGCAAGTAAGTCGATAAAGTCACCTGCTCATGTTTACTTTGAGAGAATTCCAATGATCAGAGAGAACTATTTATATTTTTATTTTCACACTATACACTGCCATATTAAAAGTCCGAATATGTAACTTTATTGTAGAGTTGAGAAGCCAAATTATATTTTGGGCACATTTTTAGTTTCAACATTTAATACAAAGTGTACTAAAGTGTTTTGCATTGGTGCTGCTGGTACTGTGTGTGCATTGTAATCACCGATGTCACTTCTATCCCCCACACCCAAGTAAGCAACTCGAGTCTTCCGTTTGTCATACGTAGTCACAGTTTTATTTTTTAGCCAGGTTGTCGTATCTAAGATGCAAAAGGTTCAAGGTTCAGTATCAGGTAGAAAAATAAAAAGGAACACATCATCGGCTGTATGAAATACAGAAAGGAAGTACAACAGCACGCCACATTCCCACCTACATCATCTATACCATGTAGCACAGCTGATATTGGTATCGCTGATGAGGAGACTTTTAGGCTCATTTATCTGTTGCCAGCTGTCTGTTAACACTTGGTGAGGTTGGTGAGGTCCGTGGTATCTTTAAGTGCAACTACAGTAAACAGTTTGGTAAACTCTTGAGCTATGACAGGCACAGATTCAGACTCTGCAGCTGCTTGAAATCATCAGGAGGCACACAAGGCCGACCCTTTATGACTTTGAAGTTGATAAATCTGTGCATGGCATGACTTCTCAGGATGAATCTATCTGTGCAGACAGAGGTGTACTGAAACGCCACCTGTGATGGCGGGAGAGCGAGAGACTGCAAATGCATGAAAGCTTTTGTTCACACCCCAAGGCTTAGAGGGAGTTCAGGTGATGTTTGTTCGAGCAGCATATATGTAGGCCCACACACTATAGCAGGATCCATTCAGGGTTAACACATGCACAGGACAGGTTACAGGTATCTCCTACAAACTCTTTGACTATCTTTCAGCTCTGTTCAGCTAGATCATACACAAACACCATTTACTTCTATACAAGCCTAAGGATATAATATCAACAAACAAAGCAGCATATAAAAAAAAATGTAACGAGTGGTTCCAGTGCTGTGTGGTAGCGCACAAAAAGATGGTTCGAAGGAAGAGCTTGTCAGAAAATCACGTGGCGCGGTGGGCGAGCAGATGGTGTGTAGAGCGGGAGTTAAGGCTTGTGTCATCTTGGAGAGGTGCTGTGTTTGAATTCCCAGATGACGGCAGAAAACGCTACTTCAATGCTTTGGATTGCCTCCCCGGTAATCCTTGCAAGTTTTGTCCAAGGATAGGAGTGGCTGATCAGGGCGCCACATTTGTCTGGTTTCCATGTCACACATACATAATAACCAGTCAAACTGAGGGAGTGGCAGGCATACCAGGATAAAAGAAGGTCAGAGATTTTGCGCTTGACTGTGTCTCAGGTCCATCTTCACAGAAATCATCTCTTCAAAAAAGGTCTTATGCGACAAGGCTTCTTGTCAAAAATGTAATCAGTTCAACGTAGTTTGAAGCATTTTGGGAAGGGCTTTGGAAGGACAGTGTTCAGATATGCAGCAAGTGTTTTCCCATGGAGAACAGCCATATTGCGTTTGAACTGCCAGGAATCTAGGCCACATGCTTTATAAATACAAACCGACTTAAGTCTTCGGTCGGGCACCTCATGGGATGAGGCCTCACTTTGGCTGGCTGTGTGGTCTGACTACCACACTTTGATTCTCAGGTGGAAATCTGTAACACTCACATTACCTGGATGGCAGCAGCCAGTGACATGATGGTGCACTCTGTCCTGTAAGATAAAGTGGACATGTTTGTGAAAGGCACATGCTTGGAGAATCACTTAATTTTTGTGTTTATTAAAATGCTATCAGTCTGTATGTATGCATTATTCACACATGGTGTGAACTAGTCTAAATGAGGTTACATAACGATTTGAAAATGAAGAGACATGGGAAACCACAACTACTGATGATGATCATGAAGCTGTAGTGGAAACTAGATGCTACATTATTTACCTAAATGAGTGTTGAAAATGGACTTGAAGGGGTTGGTCACAAATGTTGAATGTAAGGAACAGAGTTCACCAACAATTACAGCTTGCAAAGATAAGTTCTAAGTCTGACATATTCACAATAGTAATCCTAAACTTGCTGTTCTGTTACTACTTTTGTATTGCAGCAAACGAAAGAGAGGATATGAAGAAGATGGTCATGTAGCAAAAGAACCACGTTTAACAGAAGAGGTGAGACAATGTTTTGCATTACAGGCGGACATTCAGACCAACTTAGTTAAAGTACATAATTCTTGTAAAATCCTTCTGAGAAACTGTTTTTTATTTTATTCATTGCAGGACTGGACTGATGAAGACCTGTTATGAGCGTTTACCCCAAAATGGTTTTGGATTTAAAGTTATTATACTAGTTAATTACAATATAAAACTGTCAAGATTGGATGACCAAGCCGTTATAGAAAGCACAATGGAGTGTCAGACAGTTTGCATAAGTGTACATGTTATATTTACTTTCCTACAAGATATTGTAGAAATTTGGGTTTGCCTTTTTGTTCTGCGGTAAGAATAAAGATATTTTTCTACATTTTGTCTTTTTGAGATAATTCTTTACACATAACCAAGCCACATGATACTGTGCGCATACGTTTCTCCACCTCTGTCAGGGGACAATGAATGAGTCCATTATCTACTTTACAAAAACTGTTTAATAAGTGCATGCATGTCTGATACAGTCTGTACTATTCAAAAAAATTACTGCTGTAAACACTTATTTTACTTGGTTTCTCTGATTATGTGTATTGTCTGGCATTGAGAAGTGTCAAAAAGACTTTACCAAATAATCAAAAAATAGCTGATACAATCGTAGGAACAAAAATTCAGTTCATCTCACTTATATACTCATGATTCCAGCAAGAGAATTTATTCTTAATATAAAATAACCATACTTTTCTGAAAGACTTTGTTCCAATCTAGAAAACAAAGAAAGAAAAAAAGAACAAATAGACAGAAATGCTAGTTTCAGCACTTTGCGGATATTGTCACAACCTTAAAATAAATCAGTCAATTACAGTATAAAAAGCATTATCGCTCATAATCCAGTTACAAGAAAAGGGGACTGAGAGAACTAACTTCTTCATGTCAGTTTCCTCATATTGAGCAGGAAGGAGGGGGTACACTTTGGCAACCTGTGCTATCAAAACACATAGTGGGTACAAAGAAACTCTTGAAATCTTAATGTTTGGCCCTCATGATTAAGGGAATGAAATGTACCCAAGTCAGAATTGTGAACACAGTTTTATGAGGGAAAAATATGATTCCTGTGGATGTAGCTGTCAGTCACTGGTGCAAGTTTTTTTAATTTTTTTTGTTTTTAAAGTACTGCGTCGGTTGTTGTACTCAGCTGCTGTTGTTGCATAGCTCTCTTGTGGTGAACAGGACAAGATGGTGGGTGGGGATGGGCGGGACTATTGGAGGAGGACATGATGGAGGGGTTGCCATGGTGATGAGGGTAGAGCATGCTAGGTCTCTGCGCTGCACTCCGGTGGAGGAGACTTGACGGAGGATGGGGAGATGGGAGGAGATGAGGAGTGCTGTACTACCTGTTGCTGTTGGACATGGCATACTGAGCCTGCTTCTGCTGGAGGAGCTCTGTGATGGCCAGCAGCTTTTTCAACACATGCTGCAGAGAGGAAACAGGAATTAGATAAATCTTCTGAAACAGGGCGGCACAAATTGTCCTGTGCGTGCACAGCTGTGAATATCATCAGTCTCTGACCTGCTGTGCTCCCCTCTCGTTGCTCAGCGTCCGCAGCTCGTCAGAGTGTGTGGCACAGACCTCATGCAGCGCAGCCAGGTCCCGGGACAGATCCCTGGACAGGTCCGTCCTAAAGTGCTCTGTAGCTTCAGGGAGGTCAGGGACGTTCTACAAATACAGTGAAACATTTTCTAAGCTTGTGAGGTGAAGTCCTCCGTCAGGGAACACAAGGAAGAATAATAGATTCCTGGTGACTGGCTCAAAAGGGAAAGATTGTTACTCACCCCCAACTCATCAAGGAACATGATCATCCTGTGTTTGTTGTTTTTGATGAAAGGGTTCACACCCTCCATATAGGGTTCCTGTTTGAGGAGGAGTTAAATGAGTCAGTCATAACTTACAGCAGACTTTTAAAAAAAAATGCATGTACAGCCACTGTCAAAACAATATTTCTACTTTATGCTATTGTTTCAAGTACATAATACACACCTTAGCACCAAATTCAACCAGGTTGGCCAGGTTCTGGACAGACTTAGCCACCAGTGTGAGCGTCCTGCCAGCGGCTGAAGATGGAGGGTCTGCGAGAAAAGAGAGGGTAGTACAAAACACACATTGTAACTTTTTGTCACACATTGGGCTTTTTTCCCCTTTTTCTTTTTTTTAAACTGATGCTCACCAGCAATGATGTTGAACAATCTGGGGTTGAGGATGGCAGGACAGATCAGTCTTAGAAAGACAAAGCCACTGGGAGAAGAATAGAGGAAGTAAGTTAGACTGAATAAGAACAAACACTAAATAACATCCTAACATTAAAGTTGTAATACTAATGGGCAGAAAACACAGACAAAAGATACTGTATGTTGACAGTTTTATTTATTTATTTATTTTTACTCTTAAAAGAAGTGTGTCCAGCATTAATATTTGTGATTCTTTACCTTACAACTCTCGTCCGCATGGTGGTGTTGGTGGGCCATTTCTGCTGCACAGACTTCTGCAGACAGCCGTAGATGAACCTCAATGTCCTGGATGGGTGATCACAGAGAAACGTATTATTTGGGTTGATTAGACCTTTGACTTTGTATTTCTGTTTGAACAGCCCACAGGAACAGGGCAACATGGTGCGTGAGTATATGTGGGTTTGTTCTTACGGTGGTAAGATCTCAGCAGCCATGAAGATCTTCTCCACCAGCTCAGAAAGGATGTTGAGCAGATGAGCCAGGTTCAGGTTCACGTCCTCATTCTTCTCCAGTTTGGAAGGGTTCAGCTTAAAAGCAAAGATAGAGAGACAGAAAAACAAATGAGGATGGATGGATTCAAATTTACTTTGCATGATTGTGAACCACGACATAAGAAACAATTCATCTTATTCTACAGTAACGGCAACACGCATCTCATGTTGCATGTACTGCTGATACATGTTGTGTGTCAGCCACTGGTAAATGCATTTGTGAAGTTTCATATTTTTGAACACAAGAGAAGTTAAGAAAAACACAATAGCTTATGCACCGACGGTCTCAACGTGTGTATGAACTCTATAAGAACTGCAGAGCGTTCTCAGCCATGTTGATGCTGTGTCACTCTGTTTTTCTTTGCGTCTACATAGCAGTCATGCAGAGGCACTACACTGATTTAATAATAATAATGTACAGATAGGAGCAGGGGAAAATAGCTTAGAGACTTGTCCTTACCTCGCAGGACTGTTTGCTCTCCATGATCTTGAGGATGGTGTCTTTGAGTGCGTGGTGGACAAACGGTGTGGCTGTGGCCTTCATGTACTGCTCCATCAGTGTGCTGGCCAGTGTGGTCGCTCTGAACAATGTCGTGGCTTCATCTGGTAGTAGTGCACAAGCGGAGAAGGTTATGCAAGTGGATGGGCACATGGTTGTACATATTTCTGCGCTGAAGCGACTCAACGAAACAACAGAGCTGAACCCTGTAAAAACACTACACACTGAGGTGTTGCTACACAGAAGGCTCGGAGGTTTTAGTGCTCATTTACATTACATTCAGATACAGTACATTATCATATTGTTCAACCTTAACATATTGAGGTAAAAAGGTATGCAAATCTATTAATTCAGCAATGATTATGGCTTGTTTTTACAACACATGTTTTTCGTTATTATTGCTTGCTTTCTTACCCTCCATGTTAATCTCTCTGTCATTGAGTGTCCTGAGTAAAGGGGCTTCAGCCTTCTCGTGTCTGAAGATCCGCAGGAGGAGGCTTGCCAATAAGGTGCGGTCCTGACCACACACATGGGCCAGAGCGTAGATGACGTGGAACTCTTTCTGCAAGATCATCTGCAGAGGGCACACGACAATGAGATCGTTGTCATTTTAAGTGAATAACAGAGCAGCAGACAGTTAATGGACATTGAAATCAAAACCACTTTTCGGTGGATCAGACCTCTTTGAACTCGCTGTACTCCTCTTCGGGCATGATCTTCTCCATGGAGTAGCGGGCACGTACACGTAAAGAGCCTGGCTCGATGCCCTTCAGAGGCACGTGGGAGCTGAGAGGGAACCACTCATCAATCATCTGGCCCTTCTGCAGACGGTTGAGCTGGCAACGCATGAACACTGATAGGAAGAGAGATTGAGGCGTGAAAAGGTGGGCGAGATATCAGTTGTGTAATGAAACAAAAGGAGAAGAGTTGAATGCAGAGACTTACAGAGATCAAATTTGTTTTAAAATGTACTCACAGATGTCACTTTCTTTGCTCTTTTTTGTTTTGTTGCTCAGGCTGATTTCAAATCTGTTGATTTCACTCGACAAGTCACTGAAACAACAGATAAACATATTCTATAATTCTGTAAACAGGTAGAGAAACTGTTAGAATTCTAAACAAGTCGGGTTGCTGGAGGATGAAATATAAAAAGGGGAAAAGAGCAGTGGAAGAATCCAATATGTGACACACTCACTCAAAGATGAACTCCTCAGTGAAGACGGGGTTCTGCCCCTCCCTAGGGTGCGTTTTCGCCACTTGGACGCTGTTCAGGTAGATGTTACAGTAGGGGTTGGTGAAATACTTCACTGGCAGCTTGTGGGCCTCCTCCACATACAGCACCAGGCTGCTCACCTGAGAGGAAAAGAGGATTTAGCACGCAAAACGTATATTTGCATAACATAACATAACATACCTACGGATGGGTTGTAATAACTGCTCAGCACTTTCAACAATGTTCTAAACTAAAAAAATACACAAAAAGTTGAGCTGAGCCAAGTGTGGGAACGGTGTAATTATGCAGTAACAAGATTGACTTGTCTTACAATGGCAGCAAAATGAACCTGCTCAATGTGTGACAAGTCATCTAGGATAAGCCAGGTATTTTTTAATAAATGCACGTGTCAGACATTGAAATTGGGACCTTTCACACTTTAAAGGTCTTTCTGATTATGTGGCCATGTACAGTTATGCCTAATTTGGAACATTGCTGGTGGTCTTGCTGGTGATGAAAACCCTTTGACTGGCTGGTATTTGATCGTCTCCAGCTTTACTTCGTCTACATGAACGCACACTGATGGAATATGTACCTGTCTAAGCCTCTTGTTGGATGTCGGCTGAGTGGTTTTCCTTAAGTTACTGCAGAAAGTTTGAAGGCATTTCATCCAATCCTGCAAACACAGAAGACCGTCAGAACATTTGGAAAACATAGCTGTTAAGGGCCCTGTCTCCTTAAGAACTCACAACCCTGTAAACTGTTCAAACAGTGTGTACTTATTGGTTTCGTGAGCAATAAAACAAAACATACAGAGGTCCTGATTACCACCTTAACCAACTATCCAGTGCCCCTCTGTATCTGATGAAGAACCAGTTCAGGCTGGAAATATATATATATATTTTTTTGTTTTTTTTAAAGTAAAGGAGCAGCTCACAGCTTAGCGAGTCATTTTTGAGACAGAGCACAGTTATTGATTTTTGGACTAAGCATCTGGACAAAAAAGATGTTCATGTGATCCGATGAGGCCGTCATCCGTGATAGGGCGGTGCTCTTATTACCTGTGCCTGCTCTGGAACCTCCCCCGCAAAGTAGAATATGTACTGTTCCTCACTAAAGTGCTGGACAACAATCTGGAAACAGTGTGGCCTGAAAAAAGTAGAATCCAAGAGAAGATTTTTAATAGCTTTGTACAGTATGATGCATCATTATAAAGAAATTGCTTGCATGTGGTGTCTGGACAACTGATCATTCAGAGATGAGTGATAGCACTTTTTGCCAACTATACTGAATTCGACCAAAAAATATATGTTGACATCCCACCTGCCAAACAGACTGTCGTGCACACCATACACGGAGCACACACTTAGGTCGATCAGCCCTTTGGGTTTGGTGGCTCTCTTCTCGCTCTCAAAATAGATGAGCTGGGCATCGTTACCCTCCAGGATGAAGTAAAGGTTCTTCCATCGTTTGCCTTTGCCTGAAGGCGAGAGGATATTATACATTGCAATGGTAGATCCGGACTGATATGACCACAACACAAGACTGAGATAGTATTATCTATGATATTACAAAAAGAAACTGAAAGTCTTTATCAAATGCTGTACAAGACGGATGATACCTATACCTTTGTTGAACTGGAGGTAGCCTTTCTTGACAATGTTTTTGTAGAAAGCGTCTTTTGTTTTCCGTCTGATAGTGTTATAAATTTCTCTCCCGTCCACTGTGTCAGTAAGCACTTGTTCCTGGTGCTACAGTAAATACAAAAACAAAATCAAGCAATCACAAAACCATCAAATCAATTTCATTCCAAACAGGGCCAGCTTACATTACAATACTTTTTTTATTTTCTATTAAGTGCTATACAATGAACAGGAAAATGTCTGATGCAATTTGTTTTCTTCAGAATATACATTTACAGTTCAGTGGTACTCAGCATTTACTCTTTGCCCAAACTGGTATGAGCTGACATCGATATTTGGATACTTTGCTCATACCCTTACTGCCATGCAACGTGAGCATTTAAGTCTTATCAAATCCTTTAAATTGTGAAATGTCTTCCCATTAAGTAAAAAATATAATGTTAGTCCTTTGTACGTACCTGCACAGAAACGGGCTCTTTAAGGTTGTAGCCCTCGACAATCTGCTCTTTCTTGTAATGGTCGATAATGTCATCAACACTGCCAGGGAGAGAGTGAGCGCAATTAGATAATATTTATCTTGATATGATTGTATTGTACAACCGCTGAAGGCAGGCAACATTGCCAGACATACCTGTTGTAGTATCTCCCCCCCATCATGTACTGATTGTTGGGGGTGGGGGAGATCTTAAACCTTTGGATGTTTTCATTGGTGCGAAAAAAGAGAGAGTAGTCCCCAGGTGTGTTGTCTGATGGTCTGACTAGAAAACTGCACACCTGGCCAACTAAGAAATGAAAGCGAGGGAGAAAGAAAAGATTTTAGTGCATGCTCAGCATTACATTTTGATAAATGGACTTCGATGTTGACAACTTATTTCTGACAAATAGAATGCAGGATAAAGTCACAAGTGATTAATAATGTTGGCCTAATGAAAGGCAAAGAGGAATGGTACCTGTCATCAGCAGGTTGTAGGCCTCTTGCTTGGTGATCTTTCCGTGATACCAGCTGTCCAGGAGATCGAACAAGATAAACAGGAGAGAGAGTTGCAGACAACAAAATTAGCTCAACCAACAAAATGCAGACGTTCAGTAGAACCTACTGCAACAACACCATCTCTAGACGCAGACATTTTTAAATGACTGACATCGATGTAGGGGGCATTCATATGAGTAAAAGGATTATCTGATGTTCGCAAAATTAATTACTAGGGTCTACAAACATACACATTCCCTTTTGTGTCGTATGTATTGTCCAAAGCCGTTAAAAGAAAGGAACGCTTAGATGTGACCATACTTTAATCTACAGCTTCCATCCTCTCGCTCATGGGCATTTGGCTCAAGGTTCTTTTTTTTTTTTAGGTCGATTCACTAACTCAGTCAAACTTTAAGACTTGCCAAGGCTGAAAGACAATGAGGAGACGAGACAATAATGACTCATACAGTGTACAATGTGCTGTCATGCTATTCCTAATGACAAAGTAAACTAGGCTGTGTGAATGGAAGCAAATAAAGAGGTTGAACTAACAAGGTGGATATTATCCTGTACCGATGTTGTCTAAAAGTAGAAAGAAAGCAAACCACGTTCACAAAATATAGTTGACTAATAGGTCGCAGGCATCAATTGAATCTAATGAGAAGAATATGTAGGTGAACTTTTACATCCTGCTTTATCAGATATTGGACACCAGGAAAAATAAATTCAGTGCAACACAACTTACGCTTTTCCCTCATGTGGATCTTCCTCCCGGCCCTGAAAAAATATCAGAAACAGAAATCTGTCAGGAAGTAACTCTAATGGACCAATGAATGCAGTGTCTGTGACGTCTATGGACTGTTATGTTGTATATTTCTACATCATATCACCTCACACTGGTTTCATTGAACCACATAGTTTACTGTGCAGATGCACCCTTTATTCAATATACGCATCTGTGATGTTTTGATAAACATCTTCTACAAAATTAGATATAGGCTTCACATCTTGTGCTATACTTACCACCTCCTCCACCAGATCCTCCACAATGAGGCCCTGCTCCTCTGTGCGAACATTGGTCACCCACATCCAGCCATCATCCAGTTCATTGTGAACAATAAACATGTCCCCTTTCAGGAAACTGGAGATACAAGTAAATCAAAATTGGCATTAAGAGAAATATATATATTAAAAAATTACACCATCTCTCGCTACTTTTGCTCATGTAAAGCATTGTCATCTAGATCAGGGGTCCCTGGCCGCACAGAAATAATAAAATGTTTTTTTTGTGTGTTGGTAATATTTATTGTAAACATTTTAATGTATTTTATTATTTATATATTTTTATTTATTTATTATTATTTATTTATATAGACAGACCGACAGACAGACAGACAGACAGACCGACTTGCATGAAACCGGTCCATGGTGCAAAAAGGTTGGGGACCGCTGATCTAGATGATGTGGAAGAAAGGAACCATCTGCATCTGTCTATTTATTTAGTGTCCATTGTAATTCCAGAGCATCACCAGCAGGTGTCTCCTCTGACTCATAACATCTGAGGTACTTATTGCATGTCTATCTGCTCCGTTAAGCCAGTGGCTCCCTGGCAGACTCAGGGTTGAGGTTGACTTCAGACAGATGTTTATCAGATTTAGGAAATCAGGGATCATCAGTAAGTGTGCCTACTGCAGCTTAATAACAGGGACAAGACTGTTTTTCATTAACAAGTCAGATGATGTGCTTTCCAGGCTGCTGTGAGGGCAAGAGCAGGCCTGTGACATGCCAATAAAAAAAAATCAAAAGGGAAACTAAGATGCTCTTTAGGGGCAATACAATCAAATACTATATTTTTAAGCCCATGAAATCACCATGGCCTGTCTGTGTCTCCAAGATTAACGGTCGCATTTATGAGAGTACTTTTAAGGAAGCAACTGGTTGAATATGAAAATGTTATACTACTTCACGCATAACAAAATTAAAGTCTCTTTTGTACAGTTACACAGTCACACAGATACGTACCTGATCTCATCCGTATCTGGCACTTTGGTGTATGGAAGAATGGCCCTGACTCTCCTCCGGTCTTCTACAGGCTGTGGAAACATGCACACAAAAAGATAAAACTCTCATTCTTAGCCTTGACCTTCTAAAACCGCATCCATGTTAAATCCCCCAATTATTCCACAAAATCAAGTATTCTACTACAACTCCCTCTGGGAGATATCACACTCTGCTGAAAAAGGTAATTAGCATTAGCTTGTGCTTTGCCTTAAACAGTTCTGAATACTGCCTGAAGGCAAAAGAAAAAGGGGATATGGAAGACGGGGAAAATAATCCCTTGTATATTGAGCAAGTGGCTGAATAAAGGAATTTAGGTTGACTTCAAGTTAACTCAAAAAGGTCATTTTTTCCACACTCATCTTTCAACCCTCAAACCTTTTATCAGGTTAAAGTGCCTTTACCGGACAACCTTTCAGGAGATTAGTTTCGTTTTTGCATACCTTACTGTTGATTGCCACAGTTTTTGCATGCATTTGGCATATGCATTGGAATTCAGTTTTGCTAGATCTCTATTCCATTCCAAAATGCACAAGAGACTAAGTCACTTCATCAGAGTTATCCATCGCTGAAAACAAGAAGCTACTAATCACATTTTGATCAAAATGCTACTATCAAGCTATAACAATGTCTATTGTCTTAGAATCTATCCACATTAATGGTTCAATCCATCAGATAAAAAAAAAACCAGAGGCCCTTTACATTATGTATAATCTGACACAGAATATTACACAATTCCAGCTCAAATCTGACACCCTTCACCTACTGGGAGTACTTTACATTATTTGGACAAGGTGTATTTTGCAATATGTGTTTTGAAAAAACAACTACAAGGGAGAAAAGGGAAAATATCAAGTAATATCAGGTCACACAAGCATTGAAAAGTAATGTAAAAAAAAATTGTAGGGGAACGCAGCAACATTTAAAATATGCCAGAATTGACCTTTAAAATGTAGTATTTTGGAATGTATTGGATACCCCCAGCCATAGAGTCAGTCTCACCTCTGGGGGCGCCACCGGCGATAGCAGTTTCTCTCCTTTTAGCAGGCAGGACACATAGCTGTAGTAACCAATCAGGTCTGATAGAGAAGAGAACCGCCGCCCACCAATGTAATAGTCCCCACACATGGCAATTATCCTGTTGAGAGAAAACACAACAATGATAAAAGAAAGCACAGTTATTTTTAAATGTAGGCTAATCTTTGCGTCGACATTGTTTTTCATTAGCGCTCCTGCACTGCAGATTAAACATAGCACACATAAACTAAGATATAACATAAGACTAAACAGCTGTCCCACAATCACTTAACGTCAGAAAATAGTAAGTGTACAGTGTATCTGAAGAGGATTTCTGACAGAGAGAGTTAGAGGCTTTCCTGTTCAATCTAGCCATCATGACCATGCTGTTTGTCATTTGTGACTGAAAATCACTTCAGTGAATGATTACAATGGTATGATGAAAGTACGCCTCGAAAGACCATATCACATTGCAGAGCCACTAATCCTAATTGTCTGCTCATCAGTGGAGTGGATCTCTGATTGAGGATTTATAATAAATGCACTTGTGCGATTACTCATTTGCTGTGTGTACAATCCAAGGACATCAACCTTTTTAAGTGTAGGTGTCACGCAATTAACCTTATGTTCTTAATTCCCTTACAGTAAGGCTCCTTCCTTCCAGCATCAATGACATCATAGGTCCACACTAAACCAATGCGAGTGAAGGAGATTATGTCATTGTCACTAAATTAGAGAAGTGCATTTTCTTGAAAAAATGTCTGTAATTGTTTAGAGCACAAAGCTTTTTGGTTTCTAAGTTTACTGCATCAAGAAGAAATCTTTAGAAAAAACCTAAACATTTGAGAGAACTATGTGCTTACGCGATGAAGGGCGGTATGATTGAGAAAAGAGGTGTTGCGCTGATAGATGGACTTTTATCGTCACACATCCACGTTATGTCCTTAAGCACTTACAGTTAGTATTAAATGCACACCAATGAAAGCTGAAACCTGGGTGTTCCCTGTAAATACAAAATGTTATTCTCAGTAGCCTGCTTATTGACTCACTCTCACACACTCTCTCGCACACTCTCTCACATGGCATCATCTCTGAGGTTGACCTTTTTCTGCAGTGTATGTGGCTTTCTGCTCTTTGGGTTAGCAGGTAATGAATAACTTCTGTAGTTCCCCTATCCTTATCTTTTCCTTGAGGGTGGCATGCTGCCTGCTTATTGTGAGATGCCATATTATATTATATTTCACCTACTAACAGGGATCTATACAGAATATAGGTGCAGCGGTTCATGTCGGACCAAACTATTCTACCCAAAAAGCTCTCTCAATTGTAGGGTGTTAGCAATACCATGCTAGACAGGTGAGCTAACTCTATGTGGATTCTATAATTGGTATGGTAAATATAAATGACACCTCGAAGATGTTTGGGATCGTTTTGGTTTCCCAGTAAATAATAGCAGCAATGGATTAAAAAAATAGTTAATTGGACAAACATCTTGTCAGCATTGTGTAGGCCAAATCAAGTCAAGTAAGTTTACATCACTGAAATATCTACTTAAAACATGCTAAATAATTTGCAACAGGACCACCTGAATGTGTCAATGCAAATCCTACTTCTCCCTAAGGCTTTTAAGAAGTCCCTTGCGGCAGATTCAGACTGGGCTGAGATTAAGTTACTTTTGCCTGTTGCATGTACTCCATCATACCTGAAATGGTTGACCACGTTGGTCACACTGAGGAAAGACAGGACAAAGGAACCGGGCCGGCGGTCACTCTCCCTGATGAGGTAGCTGCCAGGGTTCCGGGCCTGGCGCAGCCGCTCCTCAGCAATGGTTCGGTCTAGCTTGCCATGGTACCACCTGGGACAGACAGACAAGAAGGAAATAATTAGGAGGGGGGCAGATGGTGTGTTAGGCCAAACTATATTGAGATGCAACTGAAAGGAACCGAGTAACTACATTTATAAGCCTGTACACATTTCTGTCGAGCAGGAAATACACCTTAAATTGAACTGCTTGATTGATCGCATTCCTATAGTGCTGGGCACATTTCTAAACATGTTAACACATTGAAAACAATCCTATAGTGTATGTAATTTCTGTTGAACATTCCATTTATCAAAATAAAAGAAACCCTTTACAACTACTACATGAAACGTGGCAACACAACCAACAACCTCCTGAAGTAAACATGATTTATTGTTTTGAGAGGCAACAGATTCATGCAAGGCATGTTAATCAATCAGAAAATGTAAATCTGATACATACTACTTTCAAGAGAGTGACATAAAACTTTGAGGACAAAGTTCCTCTTATCAAATCTAATCTAATGTTATAGAAAAAAAAAAAATGTTCTCAAGTTCTTCACAGTCAACTTTTAGGAAAAAAACTGAAATAGAAATTGTATAAGATTGCAATCACACATCATAATATTACAGAATTGCAAAACTTGAATCATAATAGAAATCAAACAACCACCTCAATCAGGTTCAACTGATGACATGTGTTCTACTTGATACATTTCCACTTTAACCTTGAGAGAATTTTCTTTTTCAGAACTTTTCTGGAAAATTGCTGAGGGAATAAGTGAACAAGTAAATGATGAATCAACACATTTATTGACAGAGTTACATATCTTATATTGATTTGATTTTAAATTAGTCTAATGACTTTTACTACCTACTTGCATGTACGCCTATTCTGAAAATGAAAAATGGATATCTAAAAGCTTTTATTTTTAAGTTGAGTTTTATTTTCCAGGACACCATTAAAGTCTTGCTGCTTTCTGAATTAAACAGAAGCCTCTGGACCAACACTGGTTAAAATTTCAGCAGGTGAGGCTGAACTTGCCTGGCCTTGCCAGCTGGGGTAAAAAATTAACATGCTTTTCCAAATTTAGGCCACTGGTGCCTCTCGGAGCGGAAGGCAGGGACTGAAAAGCTCTTTTCACAGGAGACCTAAAGGTCTCCCATCTGGTTTAGCTGAGTACAGGTCTCTACTTGTAAAAAAATAAATAAAAAACATGGTGAA
Organism: Bovichtus diacanthus; assembly: GCA_943590825.1. Taxonomy (NCBI): domain Eukaryota; kingdom Metazoa; phylum Chordata; class Actinopteri; order Perciformes; family Bovichtidae; genus Bovichtus; species Bovichtus diacanthus. The sequence continues at coordinate 2,799,986 of CALSBV010010907.1, read as the reverse complement.
GTTTGCTATCATGGGGTAAACTGGAGAAGGATTGCCGAAGCGGGGAAAGTTAAGTGTTCATGAGGGGGCTTTGGAGGGATTTGGGTGATAAGAGAATTGCAGAGGGCGATTGAGGGCAGTTGGAGAGTAGGGCCAAGCAGACCTTACAGGGCTGTGAAAGCTGTGAGAAGTAACACTGAAGGAGAATGAAACAGTAAAGAGGGAAAGGTAGACAACTGTAAAAGAAGAACAGAAAGCAAAACTGGACACACCATCCTACAAGCCAAACTAGCTAGGTTAAAAATATTACAGCAAAATCTAAATCAAGTAGTTTATGACCAACCAACTTGTACACATGACCAATTATATCCTGTATATTAGGACATTAAAAGCCTAATGAAAGACATTTGGGATACAAACTCCTACTGCCACTAATCCTGAACCAGAAACCAAGGAAGGCCCGAACCACAACATCTACAAAAACATTCTACGGTCAAAACTAGCCACGATACAACATGAAAAACAACGCGAGAACCAGTTACTGTTTCCATGGCTTTAAGCCGTTCTAAACAACCAAACAGAGGGAGCAGCCAGTGTCTAGCCTGCGTCTGGGAGACTGACGAGGCACAAGACTGCATGGACCAGGATGCTGGTTTGATGATTGTTTGTAACCTGGGCCTCTTCTGCTCTGTTTACTAACTCCGAAAGCCACTTCTGATTTACTACCACCAATTAAAGACATTTTTTAGAGGAGTGTGTGGTATTTTTTACAGGCACACCCAAGTCCTTAGATCCCCAGTATATAATACCCAAAAGATGAAAACAACCCTATTAATCCTGTTCCTTGAAATTTAGTTAATTAAATCCCTACAGCTGTCTGAAGGCGGAAGGAACATACATACATTGACAAATAAATCTGCAGTCCACTGATTAAATTACATGCAAATGACACCTGGCTTCTACAAAATAACCCCATAGGCCTCTACACATATCAGACGGGTTCGTTATAATGAAAATGCCGCTACTTAATCCTGTGCATCAGCCTCCTTTCCAACTTTTTTACAAAATTATTATTTATTTATTATTATTATTTTTTTTAAATCAGTGTTTTAAGTTTCATTCTTCAAATGCATTAGGAAGCGAACACTACTGTGTCACATTTTTAGAAATGATGTGAACATTTGCCACGTAAAATACAGTAGAAATATGACTGACTCTGTTGGATTGATGTGATCATATAAACTGCTTCACCAAAAAACGTAGTGTTCATGTCATCATTTTACTAATTAACTGTGTAAAAAAAACATCTCACTTTAGCTGCAGATATGTGAAGCTGCACCATGGTGTTCTGCACCAACCAGACAACAACCTCATGTTCTGAAAAGGTCGATCTTTCATCGGTTGAGCTGTTGTTGCCATGTGATTGGCACAGCCGTTTCAGAGTGATGACACTGGCTGAGTATTTATTATTTATGTGGTGATTAATAAATACTCGGCAAGCCTCCAATCTATATACACCTTCACCAATCCCCATTGCACGTTGCGCTGCTGCACATACATAAACCAAAAGAGTGAGTATGTGGTTAGCATTGTGGTGTTTCCAGAGTGAACTCCTGTGATAGCATACACCAAACAAACTTTGAAAAGCTTTTTCGATATGAAAACAAGCACAACAACAACAACCAACAACAGCCACAAACACCAACACTGTGGTTTATCCACAAGCAAATGTGCAAACCCAGTAATTCCATGCGTTTAGTTATGCGTCACCTTGGGCCTTTGGTGTCACCCGACACTAGACATGTTGGTATGGCTGTCATTTTTGATAACATTATATTTTGTAGCGATTTTTCATTTAACATTTTAATGAAACAATCGACAATGGCCTAACTCTAGTAAAACTGTGGCTCAGTCTATCGTCTTGACTATAACACACTATAGAGGGAGGTTATGCTAATGCAGCAAAATGCTGACAAACTGAAACTCCCTGAGGCTGTGCATCGTGCTGCCAGACAGCCTGCTGCTGTTGCTGTGGGTAAGGCCACAGCACACACGTCCAAGAACTGCATCAGATAGCCTATTTTGGTGCGGTTTAAAGTTGCAGGCAAAAATATAATAAAAATAATAGTCTATGTCACACCAAGAGTAACATCTGTCTGACAACTTTATTACAGGAAGGTTTAAAGTGTAAGACTGGAAGGAACCTAACAGATAAGAAGGCAGAGGTGTGAGCTATCGTAGACCATTATTTTTGCATCAACCCTGTCATTTTAGTGTAGTGTGTCACTTTGTTCACTTCCATTTTTGGACTGACTCTGCTGTAACTCGTCTTCCCACACTCCAAACGCAAATGTCTAAAAACGTAGGTAAATGTTAAATCATCAAGATTGGTAAAAGTGTTAAAGGAATTGAAAAAAAGAAGAAAAAAAATGGGCCATCATTCTACAAAACCAAGTAGAGCACCGGAAACCAGACTCAAGGTAACTAGCAAGCCTAAACCTATGGGTCACCACCCAAATATTATTTTTGTCATTGTCATTTGTCTTTATTTAAACAAGAAATAATCAAACTAGGGTCAAACATGGCAGTGACAGTAACAAAAATAATTACGAATATTGGGCCCAAGAACATGAGCAAGTAAACTAAAATGATACCTTTATTATCATACTTCATCACAAATAGGCTGTATATGTAAAAGGTTTTGCATAGGATCTTATTAAATAGACCTGAATATGTAAAAGGTTTCTAACAGGAAGTGGTTAAATAGATCTTATTATCTTATTGGCAATGCAACAATCTAACCACTGACTTAATGTTGCAGATAGAGGAAACTCTAAATTGAGAATATCTGTATGGCCTTACAACCACCTCCTAGAAATGCATCATAGCCGTTTTGCTTAACGGCTGTTTCTTAAATTTAACTTTCTCATCTCTAAATGGTTCATTAATGTTTCAACACAGACCTAAACTTTTCTAATTACAAATTAAATACTGCTCCGTTACTACATACTGTTCCCTGAATGTTGCTTTTAATATATGACTGAGGGGTAATTCATTACCTAGAATGTGGGTATTGCGGACCTCTGTAAACTGTTGAATAGTACAGGGACTATTACAGCAGAAGACTCCATTTGGATTGCTTTTCCACCATAGAAATTCCAAGCAACTTATTTAAAATGTGGATGAAAAAGGACATTTGTTTGCATTATGCATTTAAGCCAAGATTTAATACAAAACAGTGCTTTGTCTTGATGCAGAATTCAGGGGAGCTTCACTATTGTTCTTCACTATATGTGTTTTACAGAGCTTAGCAACAGGTGAGTTTACAAGTTAGAAGTTAAAATGGCTAAGACAATATATGGGTTTGTCACCTACCATATCTTACTTTTATAGCTTTGGGCAGGAATTTATTAACAGCTTGTTGGCTTCCTTTAAATCACTGAATCCTGCTCCCACTCTATTCATCACATATACACAGAGTGAAATATAGATGTTGTTATGTCATTCATTGGGTTGTTGGTAAATCAAGCGGGCGCATAAAATGCATAAGCCTGTCTGGTTTCTCAGGTGTATTTCAATCCCGTATTGATTATCAGTATTCTTCACGAACAAACTCCACTGGTTTGCATGCTGGTCGAGGCTGTTTTGCTTTATTTTTGTGTTGGGTTGCCGTTCTTCGCACCGAAACATAAATATAGCTATGGTATTCCTTTTACTTCACCACTGTACACTTTGTTTGCCATGTTGTCATAGCAACATAGCCATGTGGATTTGTTGTTTTACATAGCCTTGAGGCCATCTGCATTAATTACATAGCTTGGCTTGATTTCATTTACCGTACGTCCAACCCCTCTAATGTTCTAGTGTCTGCACTAAAAAGTATTTCATATTTTATGAAACGGTAGATGCTTTGCACTGTACATCACACCTATCCATAGATTTAGAAAAGGCAATTTAGATCAAGTTAACTGCAGTATTATGTATGAGTTATAATATGCAATTCTTAAAATACACTGTCCACGATGACATGGGATGCGAGTGAGAAAACTAGGCAGGAAGGGTGTTATGATAAACAGGCTATGAGCATAAGGCATGACAGTGGTGAAAGGTTACAGTGCTACTATCAGCTTGAGGAATGCTCCGTCATGTCAGAACATGAACAGCACAGTGAAGTCCTGGTTCTCTCCTCTATGGACGCTCAACTCAGGATAAGGCATTCGTCTCTCTGCATCCAGTTGCCGCACAGTCAACTAAAACTAAAAATTGATAGATAATAAGTGTGCACAGTTCTTAATGCATGGTATTGTGGCAACTCACATGCATGGCAAATGACTGTGTTTTCTACACTAAACAAGTCACAACTACAATACACCTCAAACTGCTGAGGCGAGTGAGCAGGAGGAGTCACCAACAATGTCATCCTTCACCACTCCAAGGCTCACATCCTGAACTTCACTTTCACACCCAAGACACTCATTTAGTCACTTCATTGTAAGACAAGTGCCAAAGGCAATCCTTTCAGCTGCTCCTGTGAGCATAGTGACTAGGTTAGGTTTAATGCATAGTTCAGCTAATTGTGCCATGCTGTCGAGCGCAATATTACTGCATCCTGCTGAAATTAAACGTGTCCAAGCCCAGTGAGCTTGGGCAAGATGCCAAAATATAGGGCTTAGGCTCCAGCAAGCATGGCAGCATGATTCATTGTGTTTACAATCCTTCTGGCTATATTTTAAGGCGGAACGCCTTAAAAATATTGCATCACAAGAGCGCTGACAAGACAGCAGTGACATACTGTTTGCAGATTATGCCTTTAGTGTTGAGCCACATAAACCCTCACTGTGGTTATCTCAGTTTATAGCTTTTGATTTGGAAAGAACAACCTGTGGCACCATGAATCCACAGAAAGCACATGACGTGAACAGCGTAGTTTTGTTTTTCCAACTGGAATGAGAGGTCAGAGGTTTAAATTACACATTCAATCTACAATTATCTGAGAGAAACAGAATAGAATATGATAATATTTTTCCGGAGAAAGGGAAAAGCACTAATCCGAATTAGTAAAGTACAATACATTACTCGGGTAAATGTATTTATACATATTTTTTTATTCTACAACTCTTTAATGAAGTTGCTGTATTTTAGAAGTCCAATGGAAGACAACTAGCCTAATTATAACCTTCGCTAAGGAGGTTATGTTTTCGGGTTTGGTTTGTTTGTTTGTCAGCAGTATTACGCAAAAGAATATGGGCCTGATTTTCATGAAAGTTGGTGGATCGGTGTAGCACGGGTCAAAGAAGAACCCATTAAAGTTTGGAGCGGATTTGAATCATGGAGCGGATAGATGTATTATTTTTGACTTTTGGAAACGGCCTAAAAAGAGGTCTGCGCTCTCCAAGTGCCCTTCTAGTTTTTTGCTGCAACTGGAGAAAAGAAAATATGTGAGGGCATATCATGCATGTGTGTAATTGATGTTTAATCAAAAGGAAACAGCTGTTGCATACAGACATGTTTTATACAACAATATAAATGTGGCAATACAAATAAGCTGAACGCTAAATAGCATACGCTGCTCACATTGCTTGGGTCATTAATGTGCATCAAACTCATTATTAGGGTGTTTTAGACAGCATTGGATGCATGTTGTATACTCCCCATAGGAGAAATTATGCAATGAATTATAAATGGATTAAGAAAATGACTGACAATAAAATCAACAGACTGATCCGAGTAATAAAAAAAAAATAAAAAAAGGATAATTAAATTCTCTGGGGCAAAGTGAGTCATCCCAAGGTGGATTCATTGCTAAAAATAGTACAGACGTTTAAGCAATGACAAGCTAAGGACATCAAATATTTGGATTTTTTTTTTTTTTTTTTTTTTTTTTTTTAGCTCAAAATGATTTTCAAGCATCATTTCTTTTTATTTAATTTTTTTATGTAATGATACCCAGAGTATGCTGTGTGGGACTTAACCATTTATTAAGCCTCAGTTAATGGATTACTGAAGCAGTTGTGAATTATGCATTTTTTTCAACTACTGTAAATATCAGTTACATTTTAATGGCGACTTCAGGTAGACAAAGATTCTACTATTTGTGCCCAATACCTATCCACTTCATGTGCGGCTTTAATCTTACGACATGCTTGAAAAATCTGACAAACTGTTTTTTTTTTTAGCTGGAGCCAAGTCTCCAGTGGCAAAAAGACTAGGACAGACACAGATTGCTGTGACTTGAGTGAGTTGGACCTTGTCTTTCTGTCAGTCGGCCTGTCTCTTATTAAGCTCTTTTGTGAACTCTTCCGCTCTAGCTCATGTCTCTCTTCCTCATCTTCTTCTGTCTTTATGGATGCAGCTGTACTCAAAAATCTCCACAGACGTACTGTCAGCCCTCATCAGTATCAAAATGAATGAAACATTGCATTACTTTACATTAGCAATGCACCTCAGTGGAGCTGCCAGCTTTCTTTAAGGGGGTACTGAGAACAATATGTTTTCTACACACAAATTGAATTCCCAGTGGGCTAAATGGTTCATTAGGTTGTCTTGACTTCACACATTACCATTTCCTTACAAATTACAAAACCTTTCCTGACTCCCACGTTTCATGAAAAATCTGACATTAGACCAAATTATACCATTATAAGTGTTTGACAATCCATTAAATACTTTTCCAAGCAAAACGTGAAAGGACACAAAAATATAATAATAGTACATTTTCTGTGATATTAAAACTTAAGTCAAGATGATCACAGTTGGCTGAAAGATCTCACATAAAAGAAAGTCCCTTGCATAATATTAAATGAATGAACCGCGCACACGCACGCACATGCATTCTTTTTTTAAACAAATATTATTTAACAACTACAATGAAATTGGAATCCTAAAATAAAAAACTGTTGATAAGCAGGACTTGTCTGCCGTTTCTACCAGCCCATTGTTGGGGAGGCTAGGTTAGAGTTGCAGAGTTGATTTGATGCCCCACTTACACCGAGTTTGCCCTCTGCTGCATCTCCCTCCTGTGTCCCGTGGTCTCACAAGGTGCAACCACTCCAATGATGATACTGCTGCTGGCCAGGCAAAAATTGTGAGCTCCGACGTGGAAAGCAGAGCAAAGGCAGCTTTAAATCCGTACAAGGCATGGTGATTTGACCCTGCTGCCGCCCTGATACAGTCATTTCCCGTAACTAATGTCCATGAGCATCATCCATGGAGGTACGATAAACAGGAGGATACAAAGATGCAGACTGACACCCCACATGCATTTAGTTGTGCTGACTAATTGAGGAAAATAGGAGGACCATGTCTGGTTCCGTTATCCTTTAGACTGTTCTGATGAAGTTGATCTTTCAGAAACTGAGGAAAACTAGTCCTGTCGTCTTTGCTCCCACTTCATCCTGCTCTGACTTTCTCTTTCTATTACCCTCCCCTCTTTCTCTCTCATAAAGCCACGCATCATGAGCATGCTGCCTATTGGTTTTTGAAGCAGTGGGACAGCAAGGGTAGGGAGTGGCATCTCACTGTATGATTACATACGTATGTGCTCCCCATGAACACTCAAATACACAGACGTGCATTAGTGGAAACAAATCACACAACCATGCGACCTTCACTGGCCCAAGAGAGTACTTTATATACACCTGGCTTTAACTATGCTTAAAGATTAAACACTCAATGACACTCACCTCACTCACCTTCAAAATTTCAAACTGGTTTCAACCCCACACCAAGCATTCTTTTAGTAAATGAACAAACACCAGCACTTTTAATGTAAACACAGTACGGTTTATGCACTAACCAACCACCAAAACAATTATTATGTAAATTGTGATCCCTTTACCGTTTACTTATATTTGTGTGCTCAAGTTTCCACAATGGAAAAAGGTGGAGAGCTGTGGAGGCCTGACAGCAGTTGTGAATTGTTTCTTTTGATTTGCACATGATGTACTGTCACAGCTTGTTACCTCAGTCAGGGCAGGAGAATGACTGCACATGGGCAGACTTCAAATCTACAGATAGGAGAGATTGGAAAGACCCATTCATGCATCTTTATCCTTGCTCAGCCTAAATGCTAACAAACGGTCATCATTGTAATGCCCAGCCAGACACACGGGGACCAAAGCCGACATCTCGGCTTTCCTGCTGTGAATCAGCCTCCCTGAAATAACATCATTACATCAGTGATAATAGGCTTTACTGTCATCTACCCATACAATATTCCTCCTGTGTTTTTGATTTCTACAAGCGGGGCGTCCAGTTCAGAACACTCTATTCCTGCAGAATGTAAGCCATCGTTTTCTGTCAAACTGAATGTGGAGTAATTTATGCAAACATTCACGAGACAGACAATGCATCTCAATAAAAATGTAAATGTGCAACGCTAGCTTTCAGTTATGTGGCTGTTCTTTTGTACAAGTAACAATGCAATGACAACACTGTTAAAAGAAACACCTTTATTATACTTGTTGTATAGGATGTCATCGCTGTTGTACTATGGAATTTAACATTAACCTGGCACTGTAACATTTTCTATTCAAGGTACGCAACCTATTATTCAGCACACCTAACTAATGTGAAAAGTCATTCAAACTAAAAATGCTGGGTATTGTCAAGCACAACTGAAATGCTTCTGAGGATCCTGTTAAAGCCACAATGAGTAGCTCAGAAGTCTTGAAAACAGGATGTAGGAGAGAAAAGGCAGGGCAGTGTGGGTATTAGAAGGGCATGACAGGACGTTGCGTAACACACTGAAAATGCATGGATACCATAGGCTTTGCCTTATCAATGCACAGCAAAAAGCTTACACTACTAAAAGTGGGACTGGTATTTCAATCAATGGGTCTAATAAACCAATCCTAAATGTGCACACTTCGCTTTAAGGCTTGGCAGACTGAGGGAGTAGTTGTGCAACAAGATGCAAGCATAGTTCCATATACATTTCAGTAGTGTAGTTAGTAGCGAGTATTGAAGTAATTTAAAAAATGTTCGACAGGAAATTAGAGGCTTAATACTAATTTCTAGGCTCACCAGTCATCAAAACTGTGAAATGACTGATCCAGTCCCATTAATAAGACCATGCTTTGTTATAAAAGTGTTGTAACAGTTTGGCTAGGAACAACCTCTATCAGGGAATAACACAATAAACTATGTGACATGATCTTTGTGCCATTTCAGAATTCCACTGTCTCTGCCTCCCTACACAAAGGGCAATTAGGTAGTGTGGATACTCAATTTTCCCTTTTTTCTCCTTCCTTCTACCACCACCTCCTCGGGGAAACCCTTCATGATTTAAAATCCTTGCTAAGCTCCGTGGAAACTCAAAATCAACGACTCATTTCCCAACATGCTGTTTGTTTAAGCTCATGCATTTGGCTGGAGGTTTCTAATGGCACCGTTAGGGCCACCTGACATCTTTACTCTTGCCTCTTTGTTAAGCCCTCATCAGTGTGAAATTCTTATGCCATTGCTGCAGCCATTGTTTATGAATGACACACTGTTGTACAGAGGTGTGAATGAATGAGACTGCTGTTTGTCTTTCTCTCACTCTGCTGAACATTTTCACTCTAAGGCACTCTGCAAATGTGCCATGTTTAGCTTTCAGTCACTGTGCAACACACCGTGGGACCAACAGTGTGGAAGTGTTCCGCCACCACTCTTCCACCATGCACTTTGCAGGCTGCTAACATAACTCAAAGGAATACAAGATCAATCGCGGAACCCGATTACAGAAGCATACACAGGTAGCCACATAGCTGAAGGGACAGGGTGAAATTCAGAATCATTCAGGGTAGTCAGCTGTGAATGTAACACCCATTGCTGCCAGTGATAGATTTGCCACTGGCATTTGCCATTATAGGCGCAAGGAGGGGAAAAGCCCATCACGACGAAACAAATGTATGCATGCTTGTATAGATTGGATGTTCACATACATAATGTGACACAACATATTATTTTATGCCATAAAAATGTGGCCAAGAGTTTCAATTTATTGCCTCCCGTTCAAAGCTTGAGCTTTGTTCATGACCGTGACGCATTTGCCTGAATCCCTGTATATTAGATTAGGCATCATCTATAGGACAGAACCACTGGAGGAGACAGTAACCTCACAAAGGGTCCTCATATCAGCCCAGCGATAGCAGCATCTTATAGCTTGTGTGTTCTTGAGAAGCATCCACTGCCAGACAAAAGGATGAATGAGGGCTGTATTCATAGCTCTTAAGAGAGTCTGGGTCTGACCTTGCTTATATTGCCAATGACAGGTGTTCTCATGATTAGCACACAAATATACTGTAGATATACTCCGCACAAACTCGTCAATTACAAAAAGCCCTGAAAGAGCAGAATTTTCTGTCACTATCTTTGTTCAGATCTACATTACTGTAGGCTGCATTTTGATAACAAATCTTAATAGACTTCACAACACCTATTAAGAAAATTGCAGGCTAATAATAACAACCAGAAACTTTTTTTTTATAAATGCGGTCAAACTTTCCAGTGAATTCATCACCATCAGAAGCAATTCACCAAAACCACAAACCCAATAGAGGAAAAGGTTGTGTTGCATATGTGCCTTGCACAACTCAGTTGAGTACAGCATATCAGAGTAAGCAAGAGAGAGAGAGAGAGTAGATTCATGATTCTCATTGTGAAACAAGCAAGACCAAAGAAAATCAATGCCATTCATGCACAAGTGACAACTGTTCAACTGCCTCACTGGCAACGCTGCAAGTTGATAAACTGGAATCCAAGTGTAAACACATGAAGAAGTCTGTATCGCCTTGGCACTACTACTATGTCCACAGTAGAACTATAAAAATGTGGATTCAACTGCAGTTAATTCCATTTAAGTTTGTTCATTACCAGTGCAGGAAGGACTGGTGAAATGTTGGCCTTCCCCTTCCTCTGTATTCTGACAGGGAGATATAGGGAGGCTCCTAAAATAAGAGCTGAATCCACACTTCCCAGTCACTTCCATATCTTACAGTATGAGGGCCAGAAATGACTAAGCTCAGCAGTTCTCTAATGAGACTGTAACAAATGGGAGGGCTGTATTTAGGTTATTACAACACCAGTACACACACACGCGTTTGGACATGTGCTTTTGTGCTGCAATCAAAAAAGGTTAACACTGTTTTATGCTTGTTTCACTTTAATCACAAACAAAATATTGTATTTCTCACACATAATGTCTGTTAAATCAGAGGACTGTACATTTTTTCAAAAAAAAAAATATATATATACTTAACCTTCTTAATCTAGATTACACTTGTAAAGGGTTAATTGTTGCTCAATCAATCAAAATTAAGCATTTAATAATTAAGAATATACAGCATTTACAAAGTTGGATGGGCAGGATGTGTGCATGCCTTGAATATCAAGTCGATCTATGTTCCCAGCACCACGACTCAAACTGAGGTCCATACAGTTGTGAGCAGATCGGAGACCATGACATGACACAACTGGTATTTGATAAAACAGGAAAGGCCCATATAAAGATGTCGCGTACCTAGATAACATGTACTGACCTCTCATAGACTGAAGTTAGCGTTTGTCACCTGCAACTCTTCAAACCACTTCACTTTAGCGGTTTCTTCTTACTTTTCTTTCTGATTTCGTTACCGTTAGGAAACAGATCAGCTGATTTCTTTATGGTGAAGGACTGCACAATGAACAACCTACTTGATGTATATGCTTATATTCTTAAACAAAAAAACTGTAAGATTTGAGTCAACCAATTCAACTTTTATACCTGATATAGGCATTAGCATGCTACAACCTTTTGTTGATAAAAGACGAAGTTAGGCTTTGTTTTAAGTGTCTTGTATCTTTAGTCTCCTCAAATACATGAAATCCAGTTATTCACATTTATTATGTTGAATCTTGTTGTTGTTGTTAGGCCATTAGTTGAATAATGACAAGAGGATTAGGAGCAGGAGAAGCAATTTTGTTAAATTAAAAAAATGTTTTGCTTTGTTCATTGTTGATTCCTTAAATAAAGTATCTATGTTTATTATTTACATACTGGTACTTTTGTGGACTGTGCTGTGACATAGCTTGTTGACTGTTTAAATACAGCTTCACTAATAGAACAAGATGCACTTCTGCACACTCAATACACTTATTATATCAGACCAATTATTGACCAATAATGTGGTAGCTAGTCAATAAAATAAAATTAAAAAAAACTTAAAATTGGCAAGCTTGATCTCAATTGTGCTGTTAGCTTCATTTTGAATGGGTGTGTAACAATTTGATGCATCAACAATTTGTTAAATTGGGATTATCTCATGGTTTGGTTATGAATCCACAAACCTACTGTGGAGTAATGATTGTGAGATGTAATTATAGATCATAACTGATGATAGCTGTGAGTAGCCCAAGTCTCTGTTAAACCTGCAGGAGTCAACACTAAGTCAAATTCAGACCTCAAGAGTATGACAGAAGAAAGAAAGTTAACCAAACAAAAAGTAGAGGATGCCTGAAATGTTTGATTTCTAGGTGTCAATGAGCAATAACTTATTTTTACTGGTAGTAACTTACTGGTTCGTGGGAGGTGCAGACAGGGGGAACACAACCTCTTCTTCCTCGTATTCCGGTCCATCCTGCATGTCGCTTTCATCCATAGTGCCACCGAGCACCCCGCAGCCTGGAGGGGGAGGAGGAGGTGGTGGCAGTGGGGGGAAGTCAGTGGACCCATCCGGGCCTGTTGATGTGGGTGAAATCCGACTAGCTGGACCCTCCGCAGTGGGAGAGCTGCAAATGCCGCCCACGGTCCCTGAGCTTGTTCCTTGGGAAACTGAATGTCCACCTCCTGCTCCGCCACTCCCTGTTGCGGAAAGCGCCGGTCCGGTCATATCCCCACTAGACATGGTATAGGTCATACTCGTGTCGGGAAGTGAGTCCGGATATGTGTTCGAATGTTGGCGGAGGGTCGGTGCTGGTCCTTGTCCCAAATCAGTTACTCGCACTCTGCTCGGCTTGGGATAGTAGGGGAAAGGGGCCGTCTCCGGGCCTCCTCCGCCTGCCACCCCTGTCCCTGTCGTGACCGAGCCCGTATCCTCACTGCTGACCTCCGTAGCCATCATATTAGGAAAATATGTAGAGGGGAAAAAGTCCAAAAGGGAGCCTGCCCTTCCCCTCTGTTTTTACAAAGCTCCTTCAGTGTTTGGGCTCTGGGGAAACAACACCAAAAGTTTCTCAAAAACGCGTTTAGCTAGCCGGCTAACGTTAGCCGACAAGCTAACTTAGCTTACTTGGTCGCACTAGCGGGCGTTAGCTTTACCTCGCATTCGCTCGCTGCAAGATAGCCAAGCTAAGGCTAGCTGGATGGCTAGCAGCTTCGAGACACTTGATGAGTTCTTGTTCGCTATGTCTTCATTGTTTCCTGAGTTAAAAGTTCACACAGAAACGCTATTTTGAAACAAACATTCAGAATGTTACAAATAGAAGATTAATTCACCAATATATCCTGCTTTTTGTTCGGACTTCACCCTCGACACCGGGCAGACCACTTGTCGGGGAGTGTTGTTTTATTGTCACTGTTGTGTGTAACCTCCGTCTTTTTTCCAGTGTTGTTGTTTTCTTTCCTTCTCAGTTTCCAGCCGCCTCGAGTAGAGTCCACAAACGACCCAGCCTTTTCGCCTAAATCCCCAGAACGGTATGTTGTTTTGCGCGAACTACCATGTCGTAAACCAAAGTAAATTATTCTTGCGTATATAAGCTAAGTTCGCCTTTATTTCTGGGTTGCAGGGCTGGTGGCTTGCCCGCTGCTGCGCTGCTCTTTTTTCTCCCCTCCCTCTCCCACTCCTCTCCAGTCACCGAGCAGACACAGCCAAGTGAACACAGAGCGGCACCGGTTCAATCCATGACATCCTCAATCAGTGCTCTGAGAAAAGGGACTTGTATCCTAATTGATACATTACACTTGACAGTGCTCCCATGCTTAAAATACACCTTCATAATGTGTTTGCTTGGTAGAAAACAGAGACAAGCAGCACAGATACTTGGACTACTTGCTTTTTCATGTATATCATATTGAACTAGGCTACGCTCACAGTACATTTAGACAGTTTTGATCAGTTGCTTTGAAGCCATCTACCATACTGTCACTCTTTTTGGTTGTATGATAAGCAGTGGGTGAAATGAGTAGTCTACATTAGTGGTTCCCAATCTTTTTCCTGAAGGGACCCCTTTTCTATCATTGAGTAAATTGACGGCCCTTGACTAAGTGACATATTTGATGTATATTTCATATTATATTTAATGCACAGCAATAACAAACTGATAATCTGTACAATTAACCCAAGTAGTAAACGCAAGAACTGCAGGCAGTTTATGTAAAACGCGCAATTTGGATGAATTTTGAGCAGATTATTTCCTGTGAATCAGAGATGAGTTTTCCTGTTATTTTTAGGAACTTTTAATACAATTCTCTCTCTATGTCCGTTTTATGTTTTTGATTTTTTTTTTTATCGTAACAATCATCCAAATTTAGTAAGCTTCTTTCTTGACAAATCTGGTGTTTTCCTCTCCCTGACGGTTGGCCATTTATCAATTAGCTGTTTTAACTGTCAACGGTAACAATTTTTGTAAGAGAGAGGCTGTTTAGCAGAGAGGAAACGATTGCATGCCAAGAGGCAAGACTGTATAAGACCTGTAAACTATGTGATCAACCATCTTTTACTTGTTTTTTTACTTTTTTGTCCCACACAAACATTGACTGGTCATATTCAGACCTGTGAAACAGGTTGTTTTGAGTTGGCTGTGTGTTAATTTACTTGTAAAAACGTAATTCAGAATGCAACATTTTGCTTTACTGAATTCTATGATGGCTAAGCAACGTTTTTGCCTGAATCTTATATATGGGACTATATGGGATAACAATATAATCAGAATTTTTATTTTTTCAATTATAGCATGTCAAATATATGTCTGGCCCTTCATGTGATTCTCATTTCTCATTATAGCCCTTAGTGAAATTGAGTTTGACACACATGGTCTACATAACAGGATTCATTAGCAATCTTGAAATTGCTGATCTTTGATTGTGCTCCTTCTCTCTGGTTCAATCATAGGATTCTTCCTTTTTCCTTTTGTCCGTCTGCTGGGTTGACATCATTCGGTTGTTCTGGCCTGGCAGTTTACATAATATTCATTATTTGTGTCTGACTGCTGATGACTAAATGACATACTGTGCATATGGTCTAGTGAGAGTTTTTAATAACCACTTTGATACACGGCTGAATAAAGCTGTATATTTCAATTCAACCCATTTGGCCTCTGCATTCTGTTAGACTGGCACAGATACAGAGTTTTAGTGCAGCAAGGCAAGTTTTTTTTTTTTTTTTTTTTACAGCTAAATAGCTTGACTGGCCAAATCAGATAATGTCTACAATACAACTGAACACAAAAATCCCCCCTGAGACAAGCAAGGAGTGGAGATGGCTGCAGCCCTGGCAGAGCATCCCCGGGGAGGATAAATTCTGCTGATGTCTGTAGGTAAAAGACTTGTTTTTAACAAAAATAAATAAATGCACTTTTCAACTAACATGGACACGCGATCACGTGAAACATTTATTTTTCACTGGTTTTGCACATGAGCTGGTGCACATAAGCATACAATGAGGGGTAATCCAAAGCAGCTGGTCAAGTGGTGTCTCTTTGGCACATGTAAAAGTTTTCACAAATTAATTTTACATTAATTATGAATACAATTGCAACACATTTCCTTTAGAGCACAGTTTAATAGCATCTAAAATGTTTATTTTTAAATTGGTGAAAGGGAACGTTAAGTTAGGGATATATGAGCAAACTCAGTGGAGATAAACCGACTCAATGGCATCATGGCAGTGCACAGTGAGGTTGCTCTTTTATGTAAATTATGATCTGGGTAAGCTTTAAATACCTGTTTAAACATTCAAATGTCGTTTGTAGGATGGGAAGAGGATTTGAAAGCTCCAGTAAGTCAGCCGTGGGCTTAACTTGCCCTGATCGAGCACACTTAGTGCTGAGCAGCTACAGCAGTGGGCCACTGTTGGTCTCCGCTCACCATCTCCAGCCATGCCCTCTGTGCAGCTGCCAGCACCATTCCACCTCCACACTGATCCGTCTTAGAGCAACTGGCACTGTTAAAAAAAAAAAAAAAAAAAAAAGATGTCTGGCTATCCCCTCTACTTTCTCATTACTCACTGGAGTTTTTAGTCCTTTTTTTTTTTTTTTTTTTTTTAAAAAATTAACCCTCGTCCTTCGCTTTTTTCTCTCTTTGTAATGCTTTCATGATGAATGGATCCTGCATGCGCTATGACAGACGTGGACGGGCCAGGGTGTGAAAAACTGCCACTCAGGAGGAAGCCCACCTTGCATTCCCGTGGGTCACTAGGGAAGCTAACGTCTATGTTCTCTTCAACAGCACATGCTTCCCTTAAGTCCTGTGACACAGCAGGTCAGTGAACTGTGAAACTAAAGGCTGACATTGACTTGACATGTAACCATAAAAGCTACTCCACTTGAAAGGCATAAATACTCAGTTGTAAACACTGAAAGACACATGCACGTCGAGCTTTAGTCGTATTCTCAAGCACGCTTATTAAGCACGTAGGGCATTCTAGTGAGTGTGCTCTTGAAGTGGCACAATGGCCAGATCTCAACACACCATTGCCCCTGCATGTCCTATGTGGCCATGCCTTAGGCTTCATTGCTGCTAGGACCAGTAGTCCCCAGTCCTCATTTGGCTTTATATGTAATCTGGAGGATAATCCTCTGTCTTGGTGTGGCAGTGCCACTGTGTGATGTGGACGCTACCAGACTGAATGTAATGAGAATTTAGACAGGATGTGGCCGTTCGCCTTTCCCTGGCAGACAGACAATTCGAAAGGGCCAGCTTCATGTGCTTCATCCACCTGCTGAGAGGGAGAGTAACCATTCTCGACCATGTTTGACTTCAACCACTGGCCCTGACGTGTGTGAGAATGAAAAAGGAGATTCCATTGTAGAGGTTAAATAACCAAGTCCAAAATCTAACCTCAGGGCTTCAATATTGTCTGCTATAGTGTCTATATCTGTGTGCACCTTCCTGACTGTGTCTTCATCTCTGTATCACTGCATGTGTGTTGTGGGAGGGGGGCCCGGCGCTGACAGTCTGCCAAGGGGAGAAAGACTGTGTGAAGGAGAACGGCAGGCCAGCCTGGCTGTTCTGCTCTGTTTCACCATAAATGCGTTGTCAGATTTGAGGATGGGCACTGATTTGAGTACAACAGGAGCCTGACTGGGTGTCGACAGAGGGCCCTCATCCATATTAATTGTCATATTATCATAATGCTTCATTGCCCTCAAAGGCAGCACATGGGAAGATCTCCACCCTCCTACGCCTTTGAAGACATTGACGTTGTTTTGCATTTACTGACATGTTGCTTGTGATGTGAGTCAGTTGTGTCATGTCTTTTAATGTAATTAGAAAATAAGCTCCCCTGCTTACATTGGTAAATGTGAATGAACTGTCTATTGTGAATGGCCATTGGTTCTTTATTGTGTTTCTTTGAGTAACAATATATATTTGTTTCTGTCCTCAGTGACGTTTATGAAGCGTACAGACTGTTGCAGCAAACATAGCTTGAATGTATATCACTCACCTTTCATCCTGTGTTGATAGATGGTGTAAGAAAAAAGTCATACATGAGATATAAACTGTAATACAGCAGTGAGTGTGACGGGCTAACCATGCATGTAAACTTCCTTTCTCAGTCTCTCTTTCTGTCATTATTCTCACTCACAGACCACACACACACACACACACACACACACACACACATATGCGTTCTTTAGCAACATTTTCCGAATATGTGTCAACCGAAGAACCCTTTGATGTCTCACTTAAGTGCTACAGTGGTGAGTGTCTGAGGTGAAGTCCAGGGTCAGTGCACAAGCCTGCTTGCCTTCTCATCCTCAACTCAAGAGGTGGATACTTGCAGGCACATGAGGACTTGAGTGAATAAATCACCGGGTTAACATAAAAGTTTCAAAAAGGAAATGAGTGACACATGGGTGGATAGCGTGAGCAAAGGTCCTCTGGAGTAGTGGGCTTAGTTTTCCAACATTACTTTCATGGCAGTTATGAAACCTTCCCATGCCATGTCCGATGTCAACTAGATTCTTAAAGTTTAATGTCACGTGAATTATCTATGTGAATTTCCCGATGGGACATGAAACCTTGAGTTGCCATCCAAAAAAATAACTGAGATGAGCATGTTTCTGAGAATATGTCTTAGATCGTGCCAGGATATATTGTAATGTTTGCTGTTTGCACACATACATTAGCTCACATTAAAAATCTATTTCAAAAATCTAATCTATCTCTTTGCGAATATGTTTTGTCCAAGGCATTTAAGTTTCATGTTATCACTGCACCATGATATTTTTGGCTTTAACTTTCAGTTGCTAGTTCCAGTTTTTGTATTTTTTCTTAAGTGCCATTTCATCTGGTCTGTTTAGTATACTAATAATTCACATGACTTCAGTTCCTCCTTCGCACAAGATGGGTATTATGCTGCAGCAGGTCCGTCTGTCGCTGAACAGATCTGGTGTGTGTGTGTGTGTGTGTGTGTGTGTGTGTGTGTGTGTGTGAGGTGACATTTCATTGAGTGTTGTGGTGTATGTAAAACAGAGGGCGTGAAAGAGACAGAAGTATGAGGCCTGCTCCATATTTGGGTCTGCGTGTGCAGCACACTCTTGCATTTGTTTCTCTGCCTGCACACTTGTCTTGTAATATTCTAATTGGTGCCGGATGAGACTTCCGTTGGCGTCGCCTCAATATGTGCAATATGTGCCCGCCTGGACCCCGTGTGTCAGTGAGTTACTAATGTGTTGAGCAGACTATGGCACAGTCTGCTGTTCTACACCTCCCGCGGTCCCCAGAGGGAGTTGGAAAAGGCAGATGGGGAGGCTACTGTGGTGCTTTATTAGTGGATAACTGCAGGTTTTGTGTGTGTGTGTGTGTGTGTGTGTGGTGTGTGTGCACACAATTAATGCCTCGACTCAATCACAAAACAGTGTGAAATCACACAAAAGAGAGACTTTTCTTCTTCATAGATGAATACTGCAGACGAAAGAGTCCTTACAAATGACTGGTTTACTGTTTCCTACAACAATGGACACCAGAAGCCTTGACTCTTTTCTTTTTCTTTCTTCCTGACACTCACAGTGGCAGCCAGACACGCTCTGACCAGGAACGCTCTCCTACTTTCGCTGTTGTGCAGGGGGCTGTTTTTCACTTTCTTTTTTCAGAGGGCAAGCGGGGGAGTTTGCAGCTGCCACTCGAATGCACATATGGGCAGAGCAGTGGTGAGATGGGGGTGGGGGGAAGGAGAGCACATGGCCCCCTCAGTCACACTTTTAGAGAGGGATGGTGGTCGAAAATGGGCACTTCTCTGCATGCACAAAGTTTCATTTTGTGAAATGAGTACAACTTTGACAAAATAGAGAGAGGACTAAAAGTAGAATTTGCAATGGGATAAACTTGTGATCTAAACTCTGGGTGCAGCATTATTTCTGGAAAATCAACACTGGTGCTATTGCACTGTTCTCATTATTTATCTCATATTGAATGACACTTACAGCAGCATCAGCAATGACGTGTAAATATTATTTCTAATAAAGACAAGTCAACACGTCGCCAGAGAGCTCTGTTGCACCAAGGTTTGCTGTTAAATATTGACACAAGTATCATATGAGTATTAAATATATATAATGTAAATTTGGTCAAATTTTGCTTCTTGCAAAAATGAATGATAACACTCTTGTACACATACAGAACAAAGCTACAACCAACAAATGAACGCTGTCTATTTATCTGTCTCTCTTTCTCTCACACACGCACACAGACGCACACAGATATTTTATAAATTTCTTTCTAAGATATGATAAGTAAATTATTTTTAGACAGCTGCATTGGATTTCATAATAATCAAATGTGTCCTAACTGCCACCCTGATCACATATTTAGTTTCAAGTGGAACATCACAAGTCCTCTGCTATACATTTATGTATTTACATCTGATTATTTCATTATTTTAACATGTTGTAGCTACATTAAAATTGTTTATGCACTCGCCTGCCACCACTTCATCATGCTTCAACATGTTGAGACTATAACTGTAGATTCAGGAACAATTGCAATGATTGCGTAGGCTCGTCCATGTCCATGAGCAAATGTCCAGCTCGTGTGAAGCCTGCATCTAAATGTTGCATTGTAGTGTCTTGTCATATTGTTTGAGGAGATGCTTGTCCAGATGGGCTCTGGAGGGAATTAAGAGCACTCAAGCACAAGTAGAATGACACCTGATACTCCACAGACAGACTTCTATTACAACTAATGGACTGCATCAATAAGAGAAGCTACATTCAGCTTGTGGTTTAAAAGATTTTACAGATTCAAGTTGTAATAAGCCTAATTTACTTGGCACCCATTCAGATATATAAAGCTCACAACTTACCATTTAATATGACAAGCCAATTCCACTTGTTCTGCAGGATTAATAATTGCAGGAAAAAAGGCCCTGCATATAAAAGGGGAAAGTGAAGGATGAAGACCTTCCACGATATGAAAATGCACTGTGTGGCTCAGCGCCCATGTTTAAGGTTGATGATCAGATGATATCACCCTGGCACCAATGGTCTGGGCGGTTCCTTTTCCCGTCTGGGGTTGCCATGAGAGATGGACAGCAGCTCCCCGAGGGCCAATGAAATGGGTTGTTGTTAAAGGCACTTCCTGTAAAAAATTACTTACAAATATCATACTCATAAAACACATAAGTCTGTGTGTGTGTGTGTGTGTGTGTGTGTGTGTGTGATAGACAGAGAAGAACATTAAAGCATGGTCTTATCCAGCAAATAGTCATTGTATTTGAGACATCACGCACACAAGTAAGTACTAATCCACTTCATGGGTTATTCAAATGTGAGATTATAAACATACAAAACGTATAAAACACAGTAAAAACCCATTGTCTATATATCCGGGAATTTCATCATCCATGTCTGTCACCTCAATACCCATTAGTCAAATTTGATCACTTCACTGAAACAGGAAGGGTATTGCCTGAGTCTTTATTGCCTGCAGCTACTGCGTATTGGCTTGCTGCATCAGGTGATGAGTCACAGCCTAAATGAGGTCATCCCATCAATCCAGACATGCAGGGAGACCAGAAGCTACTCACTGCCCAACCTATCTGAGCAACAGCTGAGACATCACACCCCTCACTGACTGTCCATTGAATGCATGACATCATCTTCACTCCGGAATTTTATATGCATCAGTATTAATGTCTCTCTGGCTAAATTAAGATGCGCAGCTTTTTCTCTCCTCTCTGTCTGTCTCATTGCAACCTCCTTAGAGAATTCCTGTTTGCTGTTTTCTACTCTTTGCTGTATCTCTTCCTACTTTTTCCTCAACAAAATTATTTTCCTTATCTCTCTCTCTCTCTCTCGCTCTGTCTCTCTTTTTCTCTCAGTCCCTGCGTGTCCTTTCCTCTCCTCCTTACCTCCCTCCAGCCCCTCAGGCCCCGACATGTGCGTTGCAATCTGCAGCCCCAGTGCTCCGCTGTCTCCCCAGGCCTCCCCATCACCCTGTACCCTCCCCTTGTGCTTTTAGGCCCCTCTGTTTAATTCATGAGCTTCCTGTGGCTCCTGTCATGTCTCATCGGGGCCACAGGAAGGCACGGTGTAAATAATGGAGCATCCCCAAAGACGTGTTCAATGCTGAATGTCACAGCAGCGCACCATGTGCTTCCATGGAGAAGACAGGAAAACAGTCTGTGTTTCTGGGCCTCTCTAACGCATATGTCATGCTCATAACTTTATTTTTTTTACACATATGACGAGCACAAAGTGTAGTTACAATAGGGCTGCTGGCATGCGTGAGCACAGACTGGGTGAATGTGCCACATTATTCGCTCAGATTTGATGTACTTTGCAGAAATAAATCTCTAAACGAATTATAATTCTGAAGAAATCAGAGATCCTTTTCATCTTCACATTGCACGATAAGACCTATTTTTCACTTCACATTTCTAATAAACAACATTACAAATGACATTTTTTGTGTATTCACACTACACTTGTTTTTCTTTCAATACAGTCTACATGTTCCCCGTAAAACAAACTGACGCTCATTTATCAGACCAGATCTGCCAGAATCTTTAGCATTGATCACCTCTGGGCGTTTTATTGGCATTATTCACAGCAGAGGTGGTCTCGAAGCAACATCCCATCAGCGATCTTCAGTGGAATCCTTCCTTAAAGCCCATAACAGGATGCCCGGATCAATACTGTTGTGAGACAAAATGAGAAATCAGGGCAGTGGTAGGGAGGCAAGGCCCTCACTTAATTCTCACAGGGCAGTCTTTAGAGACAAAGTCTTTAAAATGATCTGCTTGTTAAGCATAGCCGAGCAATTCCTCAAACACAACAAAGGGCCCTTTGTCCTACTCAAATAGCTACTCTCAGGATATTTCTTTCTGTGTACATCAATAAAGAATGGATCAGGACAGGGGACTGAGCCTGGATAGGATCGTAAAGCTCCAGGCTCCAAAACATATAGTGTCCTTGTAATTTTCCTTCTTGTCTTTGCAACATCATGACTCACCCTGCAGGATTTCTCCATTATCAATTTTCAGGGCATCAGGCATGTTTATGACTTACTGTAAATTGGGCAAACAAGCCGGTAATGTAAACAGGGCTCAATGCTGTGACGCACATAGAAACTGAGTTAGTTGTGGAGCAAACTTGTTTTTCATATCTGCAGGGTGTTAATGTTGTGTATTGTGTGTGTGTCTGTGTCTACGTGTGTGTGCAGGTTTACATTGGGCTTTGGTCATATTCACCCAGTGAGGCTGTTATTTTTACCATCTTGCTTATACACCATATACTACACAATCTGAGGTAATGAATGCAATGACTGCTTCCGTACAGCAATGTCTCCCTACAGAGCTGCAATGATATCAAACTTAAGTGTCATCTTTGTGTATGTGCACAAAAGGAATGTGTTTCCATATGTGTCCGGAACAGAGAGTGAGACAGTGAGACGGAGGCGGAGACGGAAATGTCACGGCAGTTGAGCTCATCAACATAGGAAATCTTTTAGGGGCAACACACCAAGTCCTTATTGATCCGTGCTATGTTCAGCAAAGCTGCTACTTAGGCTGACTGTGCCTCACCTGTATAACCCCCAACAGTTCAACACTGAGATGTATGTTGTTTAATTCTGCTTGATCTGGCTCCCCGTGGCTGTTGATGCAGCCCATTTGGTTTGGTGCACAGTGGAATGTGTGCGTGTGTGTGTGTGTGTGTTTGAACTTACATTCATTCTTCAGCATAACTATGGCACAACGTCTGCTCTTGTTCATTTCTTTTCTTCTCATGTGATACTTCTCATGATTTACTTTTTCCTCACCAAAAGAAGATCTAGTCTAGTAATGTTGTAAGCCTTGTTTTGTACGCTTTTGTACAGTTATGTTTACAGACTCTCGCTCGACCTCCTTACACTCGTATTTTGAGTGAAATTAATTTGCAATAAAAATACAAAACGCACAATAAACAAGTTTAAGATGAATTTGACTAATACTTTAAAATTAAAAAAAAAAAATGTATATAGATATCGTGACAATATCGTTATTGTGAATTATTTTGGCCATGATAGTCGTGTACTGAAAATCTGATATGTGACAGCCGTAACTGTGACACACACACACACACACACACATGCAGCAGAATTAAGCAACATACATCTCAGAGTTGAACATTGTGGGGGGGTCAATACTTTTCTACATATTGGGTTTTACAGTATTAAGTAATTGAGCCAGGAAGAAAGAAAGTACATTTATTGGTAAAAAACGTTTGATTTTGCAATGATTATTGTTCGTTTTACACAGAGAGCAGTCAACAAATGATAGGGGTTAAATTATTTGGCATAATAAGTGAAGCAACAACCACCGATTTAGAAGGCAATGTATGGAAATAAAATACTTATTTTAATTCACCTGAAATATAGCAAATTCCTTGCATTGCTGTCTTGCATTAACCAAAGCTGCAGTGGCAGGAAATAGGAGGAGGAAACGGTACGATCAAGAGACTTCAGTTTACACAGCTGGTTTTGACATAATGACAGTAGCAGTTAATCAACTCACACACTGAGTTTATCTGGCAGCAACATTTTTGTTTGATCACTTCAGTTGTGGTGGGCTATATCAAAAACAAAAATGGCTTTATACCACTCCGGTTTCCCTGTGAAACTCTTTATATCATTCAGTGGCTCGATAACAAGCAAATTATCCCGCAAAAAAAGTACATTCAAGCATGAATAATGCAAAACAAATTTAGATTAGGGAATAGATTGCATTATAAATCAGAGTGCGTGGAGGCAAGAGGTGAGTGTCTGCTATCTATTGGGCCTAATCCGCTCCCTGGAATGGATGTCATGAAAAGTGTGTTACTTACTATGTGATGAAGTTGGGTCTCAACAGAGCAGCTGGGCTGCGTAGCGTAACGCTGTAGGAGGCTTTGTTTCATGCTACTGTAAGTGGGAGAGCGATGGTGGATTAGACACTACAGTGAAAAATAAGGGCACTGCAGGTGGGGAAATCTAGGACAAGCCATTAGATGAGGAAGGATATTCATCTTCAGAGCCTAACCCATGTGTTCCAGCAGGAACAGGCACGAAATATCATATTTCTTTCTTTCTTCCGCAATCTTGTTTCTCTTGCCAATATTAGCTTTTCTGACCCAAATAATAGAAAATAACTTCCTTTAATCCGGAATTTGACACATAAATCTATACCTCTGATCTTTCAGAACTTTACATGTGACATAAAACGTGTTAATAGTCTCAAATGCGAGTGCAAAAAAAAGAGACTTTAAAAAAAAAAAAAAAAAGAAGGCATGCTGCTGTTTAGACGGATCTCATTTTGACTGGAAAAGGCCTGCAGCAAGGAGCTTGTGCTTTTACCTGTAGCAATCTTCTTAAGGTCTTTCTGAAACAGGAGCCGGCATAGTTTATTGCTTAAGGGCGAAACTTGCTCTACGATTAATTAAAGAGTGCTTTGTTCCCTGCTTTTACTAGCTAATGTTCTCACCGCCCATCAACAAAGACATGAATGAAAGTAAACAAACACTCACTGCCTCTTAACTCCAGAGGCAGTGTTGCTGTGCCTCGTCAGCAAATTTAATCGGAGCATAGATTTTAAGTCTTGCAGTGCTGCTTTTTTGACGTATTGAAAATATGTTCTTCTGGCAAACCGAGGGATTTAAAAATGAAAAAATGTATTCAAGACAATGCAAAGAAGGACTCCCTGTTGACTTGAGCAGTGCATTGTGTGCACGACTGAATATGCTTGAAGATCTTGATGTTCCTGTTGGCTTTGTGTCTTCGAAAGGGGTTGAAGGGTTAGCTTGTGGATCAGCAGGTATGGTTTTATAATGACTGGCTAGACAGGAACTATTTTTATCCATCCTTTCCTCTGCTGTCCAAAGTTTCAAAAACACTGTAAAAATGCCCTGAGACACTGACTGCAGCAGTGAGGGAACAGATAGAGATAGATGGATGGATGGATGGATGGATAGATGGATAGATAGATAGATAGATAGATAGATAGATAGATAGATAGATAGATAGATAGATAGGTAGATAGATAGATAGATAGATAGATAGATAGATAGATAGATAGATAG
>CALSBV010010907.1:2733857-2774284 GCA_943590825.1 Bovichtus diacanthus | reverse complement strand
GATAGATAGATAGATAGATAGATAGATAGATAGATAGATAGATAGATGGATTCAATGTAGGCTCTGTTTGTCTTGTGACTGGCCAATCCAGTCTGTCTGTCTTTTTACATTTTTTATTTTACTTTCTTTCACAGACCTCCCCGGGCCAGCAGCATCCAAAAGCCTCTTTACGAGGACAATAATGAGAAGTAAAGCTCTGCATTCAGTCGCGGTGCCTCTAGGGACTGATGCATTTCTGAGCTTAGTTTCATGTCCAAGCCCATTCAGAGGGGTTGACGAAAGGGCATGATGCACAAACAAACAAGAAAGCAAACAGGCTATTCTTAGAAGGACAGGGCACAGTCCGATGTGCAGCGCGAGACACTGATTCCGCTGCAACTCTATTAGTTAAAGTATAAGTGGAACTCGAAACGTTTTGTTGATTATTTATTTTTTTTACTGGCACAGAAGCACTTTGATTTCAGTTATATGTTTAACTTGACATATTTTAAGTTGATCAATTTCCAGAAAGTATTGCAACTTGCCTGTCTTCATGCTGTGTCTCACTCCAGTCAGAGCAAAAGTGTGAGTAAAGCCCCCTCTCCTGGTCAGATCAGGCAACCCTGAAACAAGAGATGTTTTGTCTGAACGAAACCAGGGGGAAAAAATGTTACCATTTATCTGCAAAATCCAAATGATCATATTTAAAAAGCAATTGTAGACAATGACAGATAGTGCCCCGAAAACCTTGTTTGGTTATATATCTCATATTAAATGGAATGTGATGCATTTTAAATGAAATAGCTACCGTGGGGATGTTGTGTGACTTTTGCTTGACAATGCCCGTGTTGATGCGACTCACGTCCTTTGGAGTGACAACAATGCCGACAGTCAGTCACAGTGCGTCTGTGTGAGTGTGCCACATGGCTGAGAGCCAGCACACACAGACACTGCCATGTGTTCTGGTGGTCTGACACAGAGATGGGCACAGTTGTCAGAGAGGGCCTCTGCTGTTGTCAAAGCAAACAGGCACGGTATACAGAATCACATGTTTTGATATTTTTTTTTTTGTATCACCAGCCAGCCAAACCACTAGAACATTTTAGACTGCCCAGTAGATGGCACTGTAACATCAAAGCTGATGAACGTGTCTTCTATTATCTTATATTGCTAGTAGAAGCAGGCAAATACATCACCATTATGAGACAAGTCAGCCACACGTTTCCTTACAAATTGGGGAACAGATTAGTGGGGATGAAAGTATGTTCACAGAAGAAAATGAAAAAACCTCAGAATAAATGTATCCTGAGCAAACTAGAGTTTGAGCTATGCGCATTTGCCAAAGCTTTAACAAAAATATGCCATTTAAAAAAAACAAAAGCAAACATATTGGCCATCCATTTCCCAAAACAAACTCCATGGGATATTGAGACACTGAATTATGAATTAAATGTAATCACTCTCATACATGAGCAACTGATTTGCGATGCATGCAAATATGCAGCACCAACAAGCAAAATATGTAGCCTGCAGTAAATACTCAGGAGTGTTGTTCTCATGTCGTGGGAACAATGAGAAGTAAAGGACAGGAATTACGACCTCTCTGTTTGGCTCACACTGCCATGAGTTCCCCATTGCCTGCTTCATGCAGCTGTAAATAAAGGTAATTGTACAAAAGCTTAATTAAATGACATAAATCCTGTTTACGATGTCTGGGCTTTACTGAGCAACTGAATCGTAGGGGAAAGGAGAGCTGCAGTTTGCGTGTTTGTGTGTATGTGTGTGTGTGTGTATGTGTGTGTGTGTGTGTCTGCGTGTACAGTTTTTTTCTCTTCCTTTGCCACCTCCCCCTCCACTCCACTGCTTTCCCTTTTTCATACACTCAAGCACACACACCATACTACACATTGTATGCAGAGCAAAAAGCATCCCTTCTCTATGTGGATATGAGGTACAGCTTTATTGTGGCTCTTGCCACCGTCACTTCCCGTGAAACTGTGGACACTCGGAGCCATAAGTCATCTCTTTCATTAGAGCTGAGTGTTGGGGGGGGGATGGCTGTCTGACTGACACTCTGGTATTCCACACCACGGACAACTCGCCCGGCACAGTGTCCATGACCCTGATGAGAGGATATTTAATGAGCATAGGACTGGAGCACACAGGCAAGGACGTACCCGGTTTAAGGAACGAGCAAATGTATTTACGTTCAAATAGAGTTCAAAGTGCAAAATGCTCATAATGCATAGGCGGGCTATGAGGGACATTAAGAACCTCAATCAGTTCACGTGTGTCTCTGTGTAGAATAATGTAGTAGCTGTGTATACACACCACCAGCAGAACCTGCCTCCATATCTCTGTCTCAGCAGTTTCATCCAGCGAGCACAATCTCTTATGATTGATTGATATTAGATTGAACTGGCTGGCTGTTGTTTCAGCACCATTGACTTCAGCAAGAGTTGCAGCCAAAGATTACAACACTGATTGCATTTCAATTTTTAATGGAAAGTTGGAATATCCAAAGTTCTTTCTTGTGAGTTCACGCAGAGTGTTTTGCGCCATTAGCGACCCTCAGAAAGACAAATTGGTTGCATTACCAGCTGTCCAATGTTCATTTATTATTTGTAATAATAAAGTGGCATGTATTTGTGCTCTCCTGAAATTGATTATGTTGTACAGCACACCGTTCGGTGAGGATGATGCTTTTTTTACAACCTCGTAAGTCATTTGAGTCTCAGTGGCAGTTATTAATGCGTCTGTGTGATGAGGTGCCACTGAATCAACTGGGCCTGCTCCTGTTGGATTCGGTGTAACATGTAGGAAGACATGATCCTACTGTATGTGCCTTAATGACACGGCACTTCCTGCCCAGCCAACTGTGGACCATTAGACCCAGATGCAATGCGTAACTGATAGGGATTCCCCACATATTGAATAGGTGTGCATGGCACGGCAGGGATGATGATTAGAGATGATGCATTAGGAGCAAACGTGTGAGAGGCTGCAGTGTCGGGTAGAAATGGATGAACTAATTCCACCAGACTGCATCTATTCATCAAGCGTCTACGAGTGGGAAGTAGGGGGAAAAAAGTATGTGGGGGGGAACCAAAAGGAAATGGGTGGCATGCTGTCAATTCTGGAGATTACAATCCTATAGTGAGTGACTGGGCGATAAAGGACAGATAGGACCTGAACATGC
The DNA here is from genome assembly GCA_943590825.1 of Bovichtus diacanthus. Taxonomy (NCBI): domain Eukaryota; kingdom Metazoa; phylum Chordata; class Actinopteri; order Perciformes; family Bovichtidae; genus Bovichtus; species Bovichtus diacanthus. The sequence continues at coordinate 2,771,106 of CALSBV010010907.1, read as the reverse complement.
TGTTGGTTACCAAGGATACAACGGTATCTTTCAACAGTTTTTTTAATATTGTGCTCAACCCACAGTATAAGAAACACTCTCTGCTAAAAGCTCACGTGACAGAGTTGGACGTTAAAAATTACAGGTGAAAGTCAATCAAGCAATCCAGAAAAAGATCTAAATCATTTCTACAGTAATGTAGCAGATGAATTATTCACTATCAGAAACAGTAGTGTTCCCACTAATACATCTTCAGCTTTCTATCTGGCAGACTATATTGAAGTAACCCATAATTGCTCAGGGCATGAAGTAGTACTTAAAGCCCAGACCAGTGTAGATCAGAGTGCGATGCACACCAAAGTGACAGGCACCACCAGTAACTACTCCATCACGCTAACCTCTTTACTGTCGCAGATGAAAAAAAGTTAAGGGCCCATAATGCTGCAACACCGCTTGCACATCACTGCAGGCTATATCCCACTTTTGCAAAAAAAAAAAAGAAAAGTGCAGAGACAAGCTCTTGAATCAAAGGGAAGAGAATTACAGTACTAGTTAGAATTTAATGAAGGCACATAAAGTGCACATCTCAGTATTCAAGATCTCGACGAACTGCGAGAAAAGCTGCAGCTAAAAGCAGCGGAAGGGAGTTTTTTTTTTATCCAGCTGGAACACATCTTGAAAGAGATCGGAGCATTCGCAGTGCACGGCGGCATCCCGGGTAGTTTTAAACTGTGTGATAAATGAATTCTCACTCAATCACCAACTCAGCCTGAGAGATCCAACACCAACAGAAAATGTACAAGTGCAGAGTGGTCAGGCCTCCATCCTTCCAGCCTTATCGTCTTCAGCAGCATGTTGGAGAGTAACTTCTCTGTAGCGAAAGTGAAAACCCCAATATTATGGCCAGCTCAACATCCCCCCCCCCCCACCCTGCCCCTTTGGTGGATTATTACTGCATGTGGCTATTCTCTCAAAGGTCAAGAGAAGCGATTTGTCTCTCCACCACTCTATACTGTCTCTCACTCTAAGTCCCAGGGGTGTCTGGGTGGAGAAGATAGAGCAGTCTGTCCCTTCCCTCACAAACTCCCTGACCCCCCTCCCTCGCCGCTCCTGTACACCCTCCATTTCTCCGTCAATCGGTCATTCCCTCTCACAAGCAATCGTTTAGTCTCCTTATTTATAAGAGGGCACAGCTATGTGTGTTCACAAAGTTTCAGTTTTTTGCATTCCCCCCTTGCTAATTCACTCCTGCCAGCACTCATACATGTTTTATAAACCTGCTTAGCCTTGTGATGGAAATGAGAAAAAAAGAGTTGATATTTGAACATGTTTTTCTTTTTTGCAAGTCTAATAAGCGTCTCTCCTCCATTGAGAAACCTCGGCATACTAACATTTTTGTATTATTTTCTCACTACATCAAAAGCTGGGGTTTTTTCTACTTTTTATATGCTATATTTCACTCCCTGGTTACCACGTCTTACTTTTCTCCTCTTGCAGCTGGTAGAGCAGATTTGATTCAGCATTTCCCGACTTCCCAAACTCCCTGTTGCTTTTTCTCTCTGCTTCACTCACAGATGGCGGCTGAGGAGGCTCCAGGGACACTGGGATTGCACGGACTGATTTGCTGGATACCCAGCTTTAATATGTATTCACAAAACCCAACTGACTCGCCGTTATTTTTGCTTGTTCCGCTCTTGTGTCTGTCCCCATCCTCACCCTGAATTTAAGAGTCCTTCACTCTCAGAAGATGTGTAGGAACTTTTATCCATGTATTTGCTGTGGGCAGGACTGTAGAGGGTGAAGTGTTATACAGTAGTTCTTATAAGTTGGAAGTGTTTAACAAATATTGAAATCTCATTTTTATAGACTGTAATTGCCTTAATGGGATAACCCCAGGTTAAGATTGGGGAATTTGACGAGGGCCAACCCATATTTTTCTCATTTATGTGTCTATGAATAAATGGAGTATAAATCAAACCTGATCCATGTGAGTAACTCATTAAAAAAAGCAGTCAGAGGTTAAATAGAGTGATGGAGGGCATAGTTTAATTTGACCATCTTTTCTTGCACTGTAAAGCAGGCCATTCACCCTAACTTAAAGAGACCTTTTTGGGATCTTACTAAGGAGAGCCAATTATTGAAGCATAGAACATTTTAAGCATTTAAAGTGGGGTGAGCGCACAAAACTAATTGAGTACCAAAACAAAGAAAATATTCCCCGCACATTTTCTTTTCCAGTATATAGACTTCTGCTATAACCCAGATTCCATTAGGCTAAAAATACAAAAGTATTCATTTCACCTTGCAGTGAGGTATTTGACAACAGGGCAGGCTGTAGAGATATAAGCTAGGTGTCATAAATGGCCATTTTACACCGCTGAACAACACCCACTGGAAATGCAATTAACTTCTAAGAAAAGACATTCAGAACAAAGACACTTGAGAACAAAATCACATTTAAAGTCAAAGAACTAAGCTTAATTGTGTTACCAGACTTTGAAGGTAGGTGAAATTCAATTTCAAACTCTAAAAGACCATAGCTGCATCGAATTAGGCTTACATACTTCGTTCAATCTTTTCCCTGTGAAAATTACACCGAAGTAATGAAATATTTTGATATAGCCATAGGGGAAGCTTTTCAAGGATAGATGAAAACATTTATTCAGAATAAGGGCACTCTATGATGTGATGACATTGCACCAAGATAATACTGCTGAGAATGCCTTCTTTAAGAGCTTCTAATGATAGGTTAGATCTCCACTAGAAGTGATGAAACAACAGTGAAATGCTGGTAATGTGTGACCAAAGTTCTGCGAGGGATTTTCTATTTCGTTAAGCAAATACTATCTCCAACTTTTTATAAATCACTGTATCACCTGCGCTTTCTAAGGTTATCGTTACTTGAATTCTTGGAAATATATATATGTTCATCTTCTCCCCCTTCTTTGTTTTGAATAGTTTTCCTTTTCTCCACTTTTGAAATGTACCACTCAAGAACGCTCTGGAGACTCGGAGCCCTCAGGAGCCGAAGGGCTACATGTTCTATTCACACTCACTTTTTTTTTTTGGTAGTTTGAAAATAAGTCTGCCTGCCGTCAGTTTGGATTCATGAACCAAGGTGTGAAAGATGTGACGGAGATAGCGCGATGCAGGGCGAGAGAGAGAGAGAGAGGGGGGGAGGGGGGGAAGTAGACGGGAATATTTCTCAGCTTTCTGAGGCAAAACTGCCATCAGTGTCTGTACGTGAATTTAGGAACAGTGGATGTGCTTGAGCATCGTCCACGGCTGCTTGTCAGAGTTGAGACTGATTTTCAGTCCCAATGAGGTGTGTACGTACTATATTTTGGCAACATCTATCAATCTTTTTTTGCGAGCTCGGAGATATCCTTTGCAGAGTGGAGAGTCACTGGCTTCCTGGGTAGAGTCAAGTGAGTGATGCTTTTGATTGTGTATCCATGTGGGTGCTCTGAAGTGGAAGGAGCCACATGTCACTTCAGAAAGTCATTCCCTTCATGTCCCGCTGCTCTGGACTGAGTCGGGATAAAAATGCTGCCGACAGTATTTTGTTGTGTAACAAACGGCGGGCTGAACCGGGCTGACCTTTGATTCTTGACAAAACTGGAAATGTGGAAGGAAATTTATGTGGAGACTTTCTGCACAAATACTCATTCCGCCGAGGCAGTAAAACCTGCAGTGGACTCGGCTCTGGTTGTCATAAAAGTTTTGTTTTGGCCTCTGTTGTAGCACACGGCCTACTCCTGTGGTAGTCTGATCGTTCCCATTACAGATTCAGCAAATGTTTCTGTTCAGTCAGCTTCCTCATTTGCCATGCAAGCTGAGCTGTCAGGGGGGCACAATCTTTCCCTCAGTCCTTATCATGCTTCCTCTCATCCATCCCTTCTTCTTCGCTTCACTTTTCCCTAAGTGGCCACACACCCCTGCCTTGACTTTGCTCACCAAATTAACCGGGGCAGCTGCTGTGATTGGACCAGCCAGTGGAAAGTCAACTTCAACCTCTCTTATTAATTGGATATCTTGGCCTCTCCTATCAAAGTGAAGAGGCTATGTAGCAGTGGAATAATGTTGTTTGTGCAGACCTCCACACACACACACAGACACACTTGTGACGCGACGGAAGGTGTGAAGACTTTCTGCTGACCTGATCCACCATTTTGGAGCCAGGATAGCAAACAGGAGGGTTTTATTTGAGGGGTATGCGGGTCCCACTCGCTGTGAGGAAGTAGCGAGCCGATTGGCCGATGGATTCAAAATCTAATCTAATTTCTACAGCCAATATTGGTTACACTTAATAATAGCATTATAAACATGTTGAATGTTAGATTATAAGACATTTATAAGCACTAATAATGAACTTGTTTGCAGTTTATAGACTGCTTTAGAATGTACTTGGACAGGGTCGTCCTCTCGCTCCCCCTTTCCTGACTATTTTCAGCCGTGTCAAAAAAATCTTTTAGAAAAAAAACCTGTTAATAACTTCATAATAAATGATTTATTAACCCCAACAAGGAATTGTTCTTGCTTTATATCCAGTAGCTAGTTAACTGTTAATAAGTGCATAATAAACTGCTAATGAATGCATAATAAAGTATGTATTAATCTTAATAAAGCAAAAAAAAAAGCTTAGTAAAGGTTTAACAATGAATAATAAGTAAGGTAGTTAAAGTCGATAAATGTGCATGTAATGATATTATAAATAATTAGAAGAAACTCATAAGGTTTTTTTTTTATGTTCTTAAGCAATCTATAAACTGTCTAATAATCTAACAATAAAATGTGTTTATCTATTATAAACAGATATATATAGACTTATTAACACATAATAATTTAAATAAGCATCTTAAAAGGACTTATAAGACCCTTATACCTATTAACTGATGCTTATCACCTTAATATAAAACGCTGTCCAAATATGTATGCCTCTTTAGGATCCAAAAAAATAAAAAGATAGAAGAGGTATTTGATCCTTTCATATTTGCATTATTGAGTTTGTCTAGTGAGGCTTTGTGGCTGAGGGCCTGGGCGCCATGTGGTTCAGTGGGACTTTGAAAGCCACCATTCACAGACCCAACTGAACTCCGGCCAACACGAATTGTGCCTGTGCATTTCATCCAAACATCTGTGGCGTCCAAAGAACATCCTGGAAGAGACTGGTCTGCAGATAAACAAACCAATTGGAACGCCCCGTGCCTTCCTCTGCCCCAGTTCTCCCTCCAAGTCTCTGCGAGGCACAAGCCTTTCATTCATATTTACTGTCACTTCTGCCTTTGTGGCTTGTATTGTATCTCTGTTTGTGCTCTGTTCCCGTGTCCAAATGAAACAACTATTGTTGCATCCTGCCCGTCCTGAAAGAAACACTATGTGAGATCAAATTGTGTTTGTATGGACTCTTGCTGTGCCACTCCGAGCTTCATAAAATGAGTTTGACCTACCCTGAGTGACCTACCCTGAGTTACTTATCATTAATATGAATGAGGAACAATCAAAGGACATGACTGCGATAAATAACAACAACCGATAAAGTCGTTTAAACTATAAAGAGCATTGATTCCAGCAGAGGAACTCTCTCGTCATGCAGCCGCTTTAACCTTGGACCACTGCAAGTATTTCAAGTCTCCAATGAATACATCACATGTTACAACCTGGTAGTTTGTTTTTGTCCAGATGGGGGAGCTATCATGCTACCAAGCAACAGCACAATGGTGCACCACTGTACAGCCCCTCTACCTCTGTAGCTCTTCGTCTCTGTCCTGGGAGACTAGGCCTACTGCAGAACTATAATTTTAAAATCCTGCAAATATCGTAAACAGAGTTGCAAAAACAGTGTAAAAAGTATAAAAGTGCTGACTCTCAGACTTGCATTTGTGTTTGTTCCCAAACAATTGTAGAGATATAGTCCTTACCAGTGCAGCTTTTTTTTTTTCTGTCCATTTCTGCATTGTACAACCATCAATTTCTCTCTGTTGTCCGTCTTCAATCCAGCTTTCTGTAAAGTACGTAAAAAGATGAGCTATATTCAACTGTTCTCCATACAAATATTTGTAAATGAAGACTTTGAAGACATTGCTAGCCGGGCATTTTTGCCACCAATTTTAGCACGAACTTGATAATAGCACAACAGCTGCATTTAGTCTGCTTAGTCTTTAATGTACGCAACTAGAGGTAAGGTAGATGTAGGTTGAGTTTGACTATACGGTAGTTCTAACAGAAATATGTCAGAGTTTGTGTGTTTGGACTTGTGGATGCATGTGTGAATGCTGTATGCATATTTCAGTAGTGTTCCTGTGGATGTACTTGAACAATGTTTGTGCATCTGTTTCGGGGCTTATGTGCGTGCAAATGTGCATGTGGATAGGTTTGTGTCGGGTGCCTCTCACTGTGTGAAATGCCGTGGGTTGAATCTCTCCAGTGAGAGGAACAAGGGAGAGAGACCACTGGAGAGCAACAGCTACAGCTTCTGGCCCAGAAAAAGGTTCAAATATTTTCTCTCTATCTGTGGGAGGAAAGAAACCCATGGCAGAGAAAACAACAACAAATGATCAACTGCACCCTCTTTTTTTTTTTCCACCATCCCTCTCGCTTTCCATCTGTAGTAGTCTTACATTGTCAGACCTTATTCCCACACTACATTTGCACCGTTCCGTCGCAGCAGAAAGCATCTCTCGAGATGCTTCATTAGAGAAAAAGATATCTCCCTCTGTTAGATGTTCTTCTTCTATGTAGATCACATGGAACCCAACCAACCCAGTCCTGCTCAGATTGAGGGGGGTTTGTTACAGTGAATACGCCTGCCAATATTTATAGCATCTTATGTGGATCCGCACTGCTTTACAGCCGTAGAAAATGGCATTAATAACAATAACATATAACATATAACAAGCTAAAAACCTAATTATTATGTTTTTGGGAAGAAGCAGTGGCAGAATTTTTGTTTTGTTTTTTGGCTCATTTAAATTGCCGGCCTTAGATTAGTCAGTTGTGACAATTAATTAATTTAGACAGGCTGCAACCTGCAGAGAAATACAAAATGAAGTGACTTTTATTCAAATCAAATTCAAATCACTTAGTGTTCAGCCACAGGAGCCTGGAACGGAGAGAGTATACACATGCCGCAGTCAAAAGATCTCAAAACCTCTTGACTTAGTTGGGCATTTTATACGCCAAAAAGTATTTTATAATAGACTGGTGGTGAAATGGAAGGAAAAAATGATGTGCTTTTCATTTAATGGGAACCGAGCTAAATTCAAAATGCACTGTATATTGTATGAAGTAACTGAGAGAAAAGGCACGGCCGTCCACATCCGACCCCTCGTTAACATAACATAAGGCTCGGCTGGGAGAGCGTGGACTGAAGTGGGCATGATTATTTCAAATGAAAACTTTTTCACCCTGGAACTAGCAGCCATTAACTCCGGCAGTGAGTAGTGTTACATTATTGAACTGAAGACCGCTCGGTTCTAAAGTAGGCTGGAGGAGATGTAAAGATTATGCCAGTTTTGGAGCCCGGGTTCCCTGCCAGATCTCTGCACCTGGTATTTTCATATCAAAACTGAATGTGCGGAAAAAAATCCTGAAGTGACACATGACATATTTTTTTCTCCTTTGGCTTCACAACCTCTTCGTGATCTGCCACTGCTGAGAATAAGGGGGCAGGTCTCCTTGATGTGGTTGAGTGCATGTATTTTTCTCTAAGCAAAGGTGTTGCCACATTAATGAATGATAAAGTGCAATCTGTGCTGTACAAAGAGGGAGTAAGTGTCTATATTATATAATGATGTGTGCTTCTGTCACTGTGGCCTCTTGATATACTCAGTTTTGTTAGAATTGGTGAGACGGTTTTCCCTCTGTTACCCTTACCGCAGACTGTTTGTTAAATGCCATCAAACGTCAAAGTCTCTCTTGCACTTCTTTTCTCCGTGACATACAAAAACGCGCACATACACACATACGAGTCGACTCGGCTCCCTGCTAGCATTCATCTCCTATGAACAGCCATCCCCTGGAGGTTCTGGACTAATTGTGTAGAGTTCCTGGCTGAGGCACTCTGACGAAGTGGGAGGTGCATGTGCACTTCATCTTCCAGCACTGACAGTTCTGTACTTCTCCACAAGTCAGCATCTTTGAGGTAGAGCGTGGTAAACAGAGAAGGTAGGGAAGGTAAGGTCTTAGCAGAAAACTCGGGAGTTCAGCGTGTCCTTGAAACTTTATTGACTGACAGTGCAGCGTCAGGGTGTTGTTCAGGAACTGGAGACAGCTGCTTTCACCTCTTATTGTCGTCATGCTGATATGATGTCTGGGCCACATCTAGAGCATCCCTGCTTTCGGATGTAATGCATTGATTGGCTGCCACAATGCCGCGCAAGATGTTTACAACAAAGTGCTGATTAAAGCTCATCTAATTCACCCAGAGGGGTAATTTAGTCTGTTGAGTGTTTGTCAGGCACCCACTCTCATTCGGAGTAAGTAAATGTTTATATAACCGTCAATCACTAATGAGTCCACTCACACCGACTAACAGTTACAAATGTAATTGTTTGACTATAACACTGCGGCTAGATGTGAAATGAAACTCTAACTGAGAAGATTCAATAAAAGGTTGAGTCTTTTTATTAGATGGCTGCGCGAGGTTTACGCCAAGCTCAGCTCCACTATCTTCTCCTCTGAAGTGCAAATGAGTCTATAATTAGATTCCACACGTGAGATTCAGAAAAGTCTATTATTGAACAGTCTACAAAGGCAGCAATGAATGGCCACAAAAACTGCAAATAAGGCGATTTGCATATCTGCAAGAACATATAAAACTATATTAGTTTGTTGGATAAAAGGGAAAATAAAAAGTTGTGACTGAGGCATTTCTATACATATAGTAAAGGCTTTCACTGCAGTAATCCTTGGTAGGGTCTTCATTTTATTAGCATGCGTAATGTTAAACAATCAGCGAGCGTTGATAAGCTGGGGTGGGATTGATCTTTAATGACTACTACACTTTGTTTTAACTAGTGTCTGTGCGCCAGGGAATGTAAAGCATTTGGAACGACAATTACAATAACGAATTTGCCAGATATTGGCTATAATGAAGGCGTAAACTCTGGCAAACCACACAAAAAACGCGGACACACACACAATAACACTTTTTCTCTCTTTCATTTACCCCCACACTTACATACTAAATGCAGCATGACAAACTCCTGCAAGAGACTTGGCATACTGAGTGCCTAATCCGCCTGTAATGTATTCTTTTTCTGTCTCCCCCCTGCTTCCTTGCTGCAGCAGCTCTAAGTGCCACGCGGTGGAGATATGGCAAGCCCATCTAAAGTGTGTGATGTAGACTATTGTGGGCACCGTAGGACTCATCGTGCAACATTCCCTGTGCCAGCACACCCTTACGTACTTTTCATAAGTCTCCAGTACTGCACTGCAGCTTGGTCCTTGTCCAGATAACACCATTGTGTCTAATTGGTCCTCACAGCTGGAATCTGGCAGCAACTAGGACCCTTAAAAGCCCCAGTTTGCAGCATAATGGCAGCGAATAGATCAAACATTTATGATAAAAAAGTACTCACTGCCTGGTGCATGTTTTTTTTTTTACTCTGGGATGCCCAGATAATGTGACCTGATCTCTCAAAGTGTCAATGCCAGTCTAAATGTTTTACTCTCAGGCGGAGCAAATGTTTTATAATCTCTCTTTTTCTGCACAAGCTTCCAAAACATTGGTACAATTTTAAGTAGCTGTTGGCAGTTCTGTTCAGTCAGTGTCATAATGTCAAGAGTTCAGAGTTCAAAGGTGGAGCTTTTTAATGTTTACTGCTCTATCGACATGGAACCAAACTATTCCAAAAACAAAATAACTTAATTTACATGGTGGATGTGAGGAATAATGATTAAAACATTTTTTTTAAAATTACAGCCTCCTTTCAAGCCCATGTGGGCGAGCGTTTGACACTGAAAACACAGACTTTGGATGGAACATTCCTTCAAAGAGGCTTATTTGTCTCCAATGGACCTCGAGTGCACCCTTTCTCTGCGAACAGAGCAGTAGGATCTTTGAGATGCACTCAGAACGAGTAATGATGAAGTATGGCTCGTGTCAGGAGCTGAAGGACATCAACTAAAGCGGACTTACACGCTTAATCGTTTTGGCTCATTACATATGAATAAGAACCATTCTGAGAAAGGATTGTTGTTTAAGCCTGAGAGGGGCTGAGTATTTTCCTTGGTAAACAGAAAGGCTAGTGAGATATCACTGAGCAGAATGACAATTACATGCATTATGCAGTGTGGATATTTTTCCCAATCCCCACGTTGCTTTAAAGAAAGCAACGTATGGAAACGACACTCCACCTGACCTCCTGTCTAGAGACGCATTAGCACCTCAACATGCATACAAACAGAAAAGGTGCTGATCAAACTACACTAGTCTGTGTGGCTATGCAGCTGCTAATTGTGTGCTTTTGTAACAAACATTGCGAGATTATAAAATATGCTGCGCGTGTGCAGTTCAGTGTGCTGTGATAACGCAGGGTGTCATGTTTATGTGTTGACCAGTGTTTTTGACCAGAAAAGCCTCTCTCCCTGCCCTTGAGCTACTAACAAAGGTCAACCTATGCTAAGTGAGGACAATACAACACTCCTATGAAATATCGGCTCCCACTTGTTTACCCCATTAAATGTCTGATAACTTTATCACCGCCAAGCAAGAGCCGCGCGACCTGAATGCTCCTCCATCCAGGAAGCCCAGAGGCACTCACAGTACAACATCATTACAAATGCAAGAGAACACAAACCCACTTGACAGGTTTATACGTTGCTGCGAGTTGTGCACGCGTGAGAAAAAAAATCAGGAGGTTACAAATGCTATACCGTAGGTTGTTTCGTAGGCTTACAGCTTGTCCCTGTATGTCTCCGCTTATGTCCCTTAGGCCAACCCAGGCACCTCTTTGCTACACAGCACGAGCAAATGAAAAACTAACCTTAGCCAAGCCGTAAAAAAAAAATCACTTCAGGCATAATTTATGTAGACCTGAATAGAGGTGCATAAAAAAAAAAATCCTCCTTAATTTTTTACATTCCCCTACCTCACCAACTGAGCAATCACACGTCCCTCTTCAACACATTGTCCTTGGATAATTATAGCCAGAAGCATAGGGTTAATTGAACTGAATTGGGTTATTCAATATAGTTCAGCTGAAGAGCTAAATTATAGAATGGGGGAACAATACCTAGCAGAAGACTGAATTCTTCAATGCATGCCCTTTCACACCGATTTTTTTAAATTTCCACTTTATTCATTTGCTCGCAAACAAAAGGGGTTTAAATTGACAAAGTTATGGGTTCTCTTTTACTGGATGTTGTCTAAACGCCAACAGGCTACATATATTATAAATCTTTATCTAAATCTTGGCAACAGTTTTCACTAATCTGGAGAACCACTACTTTCTGTGGATATCATAGGGTCACATTGAGCACTGCTGGCTATATTAAGCGAATAGCTAAATACTGAATGATCGGTTTCTATGAAATGATGCTCATCTGCTTCCTGGACCTATTAGTCCCTGCAATGTGTATTCAGCTTATCAATGACAGCAACCAGTAATCGTGTTTTTAGGTCTAGATTCTATACCTAGAAGCTTATATAATAAAACACGTCTTACAATAACTCAAGCCTGTTGGGTATCTAAAATGGCAAGCTTGATTACAAAATAAATGAAAGAAATCCTTACCAAAAATGTCAACAGCTACGTTTTCAGTAATGTTTACTAATACCTTCACTCTATTGAATATACATATAAAGGCTTTTAAATGGAAAACATATTATGGCATTGCAACAAATAAGAATAGACTTATTTTGTTATATTGGAGTAAACTTTATTTACAAAGAAAATTATGAGATTCCCATTCTTCTGCATGGATAACACTCTGATGGATAAATATGTTCCAGCTGACAACCTGCAAGAAGAACAAGAAAATAGGGCAAAAAGGGATAAGATGACTTGCATACATAGACCTGATGACAGAAAAGCAATTTCTGAGTAAACACCATTGAAGATAAATGTGACAACAACTCTGACCTGCTCCCACCTGATACACATCAATGTCTGCAATAAACTGTCACATTAACTTGCTAAAGTGCAAGCTTATCTAAGCATAGCGTCAATATCAACCCACATGACATTTGTTGCCGTCACTCTCAGACACCCAGGTAATTCATTTAAGATATGCCGCTAAGCAAAAGGCTAAAGAGGAGCAGCGAAGGACTGGCATTGTCTGAGGTCACTGTTCAAACCAAGGCTGAACTAAAGGTCACATCATCCTGACATTCTAATGAAAGCAGATATGCTAGATAAACGTGGCCGTCATAATTACCTTAAAAGGTGAGTAATAGCGCGGGTCCATTTTACTTCTTCAGGATGTGATGTCTGACGACGATGAAGGGGAATGCAAAGCCACTGCCGAAGAACACCACCATCATTCCGAGCAGACGCCACTTGTTCTCCACGGAAAATGGCAGGTTCTGTAAAAAGACAAGAGTATTATGAGTCAGTGAAAATACTTTTGATTACATTATTCCCTTAACTTTTTAACGTGACTTACTATTTTTGACTACATATTGAAGAAAGAAAGTGATTTGACTTAGAAAGCGATTTGACTTCCACATTTGATACACATTTAAAGTATGTACCTGGCAATTAAAGGATTTTACAGTTCAATTCAAATGATCATGTGCAGGATATTTGTGCAAAGAGCTTTATTATACATCAATATATAACAAAAAGGCCTTGGTCGGAAATGAATTGCTCAGGGGAACAATGCTTTAAAAAAGTTTAGGGATTGCCTGTCAAATAAAAATAAGGGGGAACAAAGCGTCTCAAATGATAGGAGTGCACAAAAAAAAAAAAATGTATCCAGAAAAATAAAATTAATCATTTATTATATATATAAAAAATTAAATAAAAACTTAAAAAAAATATATGTAGGGGCCAATGAAAAAAAAGACACTTCAGCAATGATTAAAATAAATTCAGAGATCTCCTAGTATAATTCAAATATGGCCCAAAAAGTATTTTTTAGAGTATTAACACCGGACTTTCATTATATTTACTCATCAATGTGGTGTAAAAACTATACCTTGAAAAAATACATTTGAGAAGTTTATTTTGATTTCATTAGAGTTGGACACTTTTTTATCAGTCAGCAAGCTACGGCGTCGATAACTACACTTGTTCTAAATGTCATTCTAGATGAAGCAAACTGCAGTGTGCAGCTAAATAAACAGAGTTGACATCCACACATTATCAGAAAATATGAGGCATGTTCAAACTGATACAGGAAACGTAATTCCAATCGCAAAACGTTAGGAGCACCTTCCTCCCGGTTCGCTTGTTGTTAGCATCCAGCTGTGACCTTAAGTAACAGCCATTAGCCGGAAGTGTTGAATAATTCCACTAAAGGTACTCCTATTCACATTAAAGCAAGCGTTTATTAATGTACTAACGTTAGGGTCCTACCGATATATCTACGTCAGAATAAATGTATACCAGCTTGTCAGATAACTATAGCTGTGGTATTCTGGTTTGCTAAAGTTGCTTGCTAACGTGGTAGCATTCATGGAGTTACCTAACGCTAGCGGTTAAATGAACAACTACTCACCTCTTAGCCACAAAGCTAATGCTAACCAAAACTTCGCACAGCCCAAACTGTCCCATTAAAACATGTGCTATAATAAGACTGTCCTCATCTTTAGATGTAAAGGAGAATATATATATATTGTTAGCATTACAATCTCGCTCTTGTCAAATGACGTTCATGACCTCCAAGTAGCTAACGTTAGGACAAGGCCAGATACAGACAATATCACATTTAAAACAATAATGCTGCTCTAAGGAGATAATCTTACATTCCCTGGTCCTTCAGAATAGTGTGAAGAACGAACAGCAGACGTTGCGAATCGTCTCACAGCTTGTCCCAACATGATTACAGTCGGGTTTCTTCTCGCTTCTAGACACAACGTTGTTCTATGCAACCTTCTTGTTTCTGTAAGCGGCAGAGTGGCGCAAAGGCGTATGGGAAATGGAAATGAGGCTATGGAGTGTGGGAAATGTAGTTCAAATACCCGAGAAGCGACTTCTTCCCATATCTCTCTTTTATCTTCCTGTAGGGGCTGAGGTTATGTTTGTTGGTCTATTAGAAATCCCTATTAAATGTGTCGCGTTATGTCTGTGTGTGTGTGTCTACATCAGGCACATCTATTTGAAGGTTATTGCCTTATTTTTAAATAGTTTGAGCCAAATAGGTATAGTCAAGACACTTCTATACCATTTAAAAATCGGTATTTCGACTTGCATGTGTGAGTGTGCGTGTGTATGTGGGGGGCTTCTGAGTGAAATACTATAGTTTGACAAGCTATCTGCATTTGCAGCCTTCGTAATACCTATAGCAGACATAATGACCGATGCTGGGACCCTCCCTAAGCACTGCTGCTGCCTTTTCATTGATTATTGCTCATGTGTGCATGTGCAGACTGGGCTTTAAACCATGTTATTTTAGAGGATTTTTGGAGCACAGTACTGTTTATTCAGAATTTGTGTAGATGACTATACTTTTTTAGGTTTCAATGTCATGACAAAGTTTTTCAAAGTAGCCTCAAGCTAAAACTACATATTGACTAGATATTCAAAATGTTGCAAATTCCCTATTAGGCAATCTGTGGGTGTCTGTGTGTGTCTGTGTGTATTGATTTATTTGATAGTCTACGTCTGCTACTCTTCACCTGATTTGTTTCCCTTTTATCATTAAAAAAAAAACACACACATACTTTCACTGTCATGTATCCACTTCAAAAGAATTGATATATAATTTCCTCCTTGTTTGCATCCACAGAGATTCTTGCAGGGAAATGTGAGAGATTGGGTACACGTCTCTCGTATTCTCCTGGGTCAAAGAAGAGTTTAATCAAACTGCCTATTCAATTTTTTAAGCTCTGTCACTCATCAAATCCAAAGCATGAACACTGGTTTGACATTTAATGTCGTCGAATGCCTTTTGTCTAATGTTTTCATAAATGAGTTCACAGATGTCAAGTGATGTGATACGTTCGCACAGCGTCATCGCAATATCAGTGCTGCAATGAGTTTGCACAATGGATTTTGCAGGAAGTGTACACACATGCATTACATACATGTTACATATAAATTAGAGAAAGGGTGATGAAAAAGGATATTGACTGTGGCAACATGAGCATCTCTCTGCCTGAAGCTCTTCTGCTATTGACCTGAAAGAAAAGCATTTGGAAAGAGCAGCAGGGCTCAGCTTACTAATGACTTGAATGCCGTTTTTACACTTCTGTTTTTGTATGGATTAATGAGATTTAATATTTCATAAATCCCTTGCACCTTTTTCAAATACTTAATTTTTTTTAGCCTTGGATCTGTATTAGCATCATAAACAATAAGACCATTTCAGATTAAGAGTAAGGACATTGCTTTTTCTTCACATGCTCACCAGGGATAAATCACAAGGCCATTTAACATGTTCTCCATGTTGAACATTGTTGTATTAACGTTTTATTCTTGAAATGTTGCAGTTTCCCAGTAACACATTATTTTCTTACAGCAACACAAAACATAAGACATTTGATTTGGTTTTGAAACAGAAAGTTCCCTTTAACTATCTCTAATAATCAGCCACAGAGAGACAATTTATATGCATTTTATGAATCATTTGAATATGTTCCACATCTGATGGCCTGAAAACATTTTCTGAATGCAATTTATTGGAGAAAAAGGAGTGGAGTGCTCTCTAGTATGAATCAGCTGCAAAATACATGATTCATTGTGGAGCATCTTACAATAGTTAACTTACTCAAACTCTTTGCAGAATTCACTCGCTTCTTTCAAGTCCACCTTGGGAATCATTTTGGTATTTTGTGTGTTATACCTGTAATATCAGTGACACGCTCAGTGCCAGCTGTAGATCATGTCCCAGGACAAAGTGAATGTTTTTCCAGTGTTGTCAGCTAATAAAATGCTGTTCTCCTGACAAGTCGGGTGGAGCTCTGACAGTGTCTGCTGTGATACGGAGAGTCGTGGCAAGCGTGATACCCCTCGTCATGGCTGCCACATCCATCAACACAGGGTCATCACCTGGCCTGCTGCCACGTGTCTGCGCTCTCATTGCCAGCGCAGTCTGTTAAAAAGAAATGAAAGATTGGGAATCACACCACAAAACAATGTCATCAGACCCTACGATAAATATTGAGGTTATTACTTGTCATACAAGGTTGGCAGCACAGTCCTGAAATCCATCCTTCAGGTTTGCAGATGCATGCATCCTGGACGTCCGCTGTTTCTTATTTTCGTTGACTGTCTACATTTCTAGCTATTGACTTTCCTCGGCTCATGAGCAAATCTGTTTTTACCCAGAGTGCTCTGTCAATAGCCACGTGAGCTCCCCCATGTGAAAAGAGAGTGCAAACATGCTGCGTACACAAATACACAAAGCTGTCATCTTAAATAATAACCCCCCATTCCCATTTTAGTTTGTCAATTAGCATTCAGTGCAACCCAAGCTCAGTCATATCTGTAAACAAACCTTTAATCAACCATGTACATGACTGCGCATAATAATATAGCAGGCTGTGTGCATAATTACAGCACATGGTAACATTATCACTTGCTCGATTCATAGTTATTACAGGCAAATATCTGAATATAAGATGAATCCAGGTTTTTATTTCATTTAATTTAGCAAGTCAATGTTATTTGCAGTTATCAACCAATCTGCTAGAGTACATGATGAATAGCAGGTTAGACTGCAAAGATAAACAGCATCTCTCTCCCTGTCTAGATTTGCAATAATTTTCCAATAAGGAGTGCAGAGGTAATGGATAATGTTAATCAATGAGGACAGTTCATTTTGGCAGCGGCAGTCTCGAGTTTAGGGCGTCTTGCATCCGTGCCTCTGACAAGAGCTAATTTGCCCGTGTTTTGTGGAATGCGACGGAGAATAGTGAAAATCTTATTTGGGCTAAGACATTCTTTTTTTCTGTCTCCATTGGGTAGTGACAAAATAAATAACATCTTTCTTAGTTTGGTCTGGATGGCTTCATCTTTTCTTTGAGGGACTGAGAGGAAGGACTGATCACCTAACTGAGCGACTTCCTTACATTTCTTCTCTGTCTGCTTTAGGGGTCAGAATAAATTCTGCGGTTGAGTGTAAATGGGATTCATTCCTACATGCACACAGTAAATGCCCAGGCACAAACACAGAGTGCAGGCTGAACAGCGCAAACACATACACACAGAGACACATGCGGCTTCCAGCTAAGTCACTGTGGGAGTTCCTAACATGCACATAGTGCCGTGATTTGACATTAATCTTTAAAGTGGATGAAGGGGAAAATCGCATGGACTTTCAGCTGACTCAGCCCTCTTGGGATGACTAACCTATGACTTTGTACATTCAGGGGTAAGGCGTCTTAAATAACGAGCGTCCTTACCTAGATTTGTGTTCATGCAACATCGGTGTTCCTCCAAAGCTGTTGTTTCTAATACACCACAGGGTCACAAATGAGCTTTCTCTCCCTCCCCTTTTCTTCAATTTTATTTCTGAAATAAAATGAACGCTGATGATTGGATTCTACATTAAACCTGCCGGGCTGGAAAGAGAATTAGATAGAGAATTATTCCGGAAACCAGAGGTGAACATGACAAATTTGAGTCATTCCTGTTTTTTCCTGCCCCCAGCATGCACCAGTTCAGTCATAGCAAGCTCGTTAAGAGGTCCATCCGAGGGTTATGTGAGGTGTGAAACACCCTCCTGCCTTTGTTGCAACCCTTATTTTTCACATATCAGCAATTTATCTACTGTTCCTATAGAAATATGATAAAAAGACAGCATTACTTTCATAGTTTATTTTTCAAAACATATTCAGCTGAGTACATTTCATGGAAACACACAGTGGAATAACACTTCATTCCACATGCCAAAAAAAACATAATTAACAATAGGTGATGATATTGATGGCACATATCATTTTTCAAACATCAGTGGTTTATTTTGATTATTAATTTTCAAAAATGGTACATGTCAGAAATATTGTTTTGATAATTCAAGGACATAAATAAATGATCCTCCTTGGTTTTAAAAATTGTTAACAAACCTTGAATCTTATTTGGCAGATCTACCCCAGATAAGTTGACAACCTGTTGCAAACACAGGTCAATTAGAGAAAACCAAAAGTTCATGTTACATTCTGTTGTGCTGATTTCTGTGGTTGACAGTGTGCTTTTTGGAATACATTCATGTGCGCATATAAAACAAAACATGATTTTATTAGACAGAAACTCCAAGTACAGTAAAAGTAAGTAAGTAAGTGAGTAAGTAAAACTTTCTGTACAAGGTCAGTCTTTTTCACTGTTTTCCTACATTCACTCTTTTTTCATTTGGTCCACTTCAACTTTTTTTTCTTGAACTATTTGCCTGCACAGGTTTCTCATTGACTGTATTACTTGTGCCCATTTCTATGTTACCTTTGAGGCATTGCAAAAACTTCAAAAGGTGTGTTGGAAATCCTTTAATTTAGTTTAACAGAACTTTTGTGCCTCTGGCATTGATTTTTTTTTTTTAGCTGGTGAGAAGTTAAAGTGAGAACCCAACTTTTGAGCTTTATGGCGTAACAAATGACAATAGCTACAGTGAAAAGCAGAATTTAACTCCAAAGCGAACCACTGGACCAGTGTGTTATTTGTGTTAGTGTGTGTGGGTGTGCTTTATGTGTTTTGTGAGTGTGTTTATAAGGCTGTGTGAGTGAATGTGACACGGCCATTGACATTGCTTTACAACATATAGCTGATGCTGCATGCAAATAGGCACAGGACAATCCAATACAAAGTCCATGTGAATGTGTGCCTCCTTCTCTTCTCTCATATTTATTTATTTCTATACTTTTTCCTGTACCCCGCTTCCATGGATGCGTGTTTGTATAACCTTCACGATTCATTTCATTATACTCTACCAGTATTCATGTCTCTGAAATTTCTACCGTCCTTGGAAATCCCGGCAGTCTATTGAAGATGAGCTCCTGCTTTGCCACCCTGTCAACCATGAGACAGAGTGCCACAAAGCCACCTGTCAGCGGGCCGTTAAGCGAAGCTCCAGGCTGACCAAGAACTGACCGGGAGCATCTGTGCCACTGTTTGTGTCTAATACGCTAATGAGAGCTGTCAAGCTGTCGAATTCACTCCCGGTGCCCTCCGGCACTAACAATGGCACCTTCAATTTGGCTGTCTTGAGTGACATTAACAAACAGCCACAAAGAGAACAGACGTGTGCCAGCGCGCTGACATGTTCACAAACAAATAAAAAAAGGCAGTCACACTCAGATACAGCCCTAAACACACATACAGAGGGAGAAAAAGAAAGGGAGACAGAGAGAGATTTGTTATTTTTAATAATGGATTTGCAGCCTTCAGTTCCTCGTGTCACCTCCTGTTCGTCTTGCTGCCTATAGAGGCCAGTGTTGCTCAGTCACTGTGACTGTAGTTCCAGCATTAAACAAGCCCGGAAATACCTTACAACACATTTATCCTGGAGCAAAACCCTGAAGAAAAAATAATTCATCCCCTGCTGTATCGCTAAATTCACATGAGCATTCCTGATTGATGCCATGTGCCGAGCAGTGAAGCCCTCCACCACCTCATGAAAAGAGCAGTGCACGCAAGTCAATGGCAGACAGTTTGTGTGTGTGTGGGAGGTCTTGAGGCGCTCCACCCTAAACCTGCCAAGCATCCATCAAACACACTCTGCCTCCTCTCAGCTCACTTAACATGCTTCCCCTGCAGTATTCTGGGCTCTGACCTTGTTTCAAAACAACCAAATCTTCCTGGCAATTTTTTATTATTATAAATAAATACAAAACACACGCAAAAAAGGAATTGGTTGAGAAATGAGAGGTCCATTTTGGGGCACTGGCTGAAATGTTGCCTGCACTCTCAGTAAACAGGCAATAAGTTGATCATGAAAAAACATCAGCAGTCTCTGTGCACGCAGAGGTGCGGGGACTACACTTTTCCATTTTAGGAAAAAAAGATACTGCAAGAGCACGATTACATGCAAATGTGGTAGCCTACTAATTGTTTTAACACATACGGTTCAGAATCAATTTGCATAGAAAGTTGAATTCAAAAGAAGCACGTTAATAACACTGCGGCAGTCAGTTATGTGATCTTAGACGTAGGCTAATGTGATTATCACAGTTCCTTTGATGGACAACTCACACAATAATGAGGGACAGTTTGTCCACTTCAAAAGATTATTTTATGACATCAGATTTGATGGAAAAAAATGCGCTGATAATGCATGGAAACAGGAAGCAACATTTCCTCTTTTTCCTTGTTTTAATTACTGAAAAAGTGGATATTCTGTCAAACTGAGGTCAAATTTAGTTACATGCAATCACCTGCATTAGGCAACACGTTTAAATCTAGATTCCACATGTGATGAACTGAACTTAAAGAACAGTCTATTCAGGACTTATTGTATGTTCCTGTGTACTGCTCACCTACAGTGTGCTGTAGGTATAACAATAGCAGTATGCAGAGTTACATGATGCTCTGAGGATGTCACTGTATGTGCCAGGATTTTATAGCGTGAGTCATAAGTTCATCAGCATTCCTGTATGTCAGCGGTGATAAGGAATGTTATGCATAATGTATGTGCAGATAAGACGTGCACATATGGTAGAGAAAGGCATAACTGATAGATTTAGATTCTACCAAATGATGAACATGTTATAATGTGAGTCCGATGCAGGAGTTCATTTGTGCTTTTTCAGAATTGTTTTTAATTGCAGTGCTTTCATTGCCATTATTTGCGTGCGTGTTCGTAGGCTTTTGATGTGCATCAGACAAAGGACTTTCTGTCTTGTTAGATCTTAGTGCTGAATTCGACACCGTTGACCAACACATTCTCTTACAGAGGCTGGAACATTTAATTGGCATTCAAGAAACCGCAGTAAGCTGGTTTAAGTCGGATCGATCTCAGTTTGTGTTAACGATGAATCCTCCATGCGCAGCCAAGTTAGTCACGGAGCCTCGCAATGTTCTGTGCTTGGTCACCCGGGTTGAATGTTATCAGCAACATTAACGATTTTAACAGCTTCAAAATCTCATACAATCCCCCCGGAGAAGTTGATTTTGTTGAAACTGGATCATATTTCATGATGGCCGATCTGACGTATTAGCATAGAAGCGACTGATAACGCCTTTTTAATGGGCTGATAATGTTCGAAATGGGTGGCATGGTGCGATTCAATTCACCTTATATATGCTTCCTTCAGGCAATATTATTATGACACACTCCATAAACTTTTATTGTTAAGCAGATAATGCCCATTTATATCTATCGATCGGTTAGCTAAACTTCAGTGCACTATGTCTAGGACATAAAGGACATAAAGGACATAAAAAGCTGGAATTTCCTACAATTTCCTGAAGTTAAACAGACAAAACTGATGTCATTGTATTGTATTATCTAAAGATATTATTACTCTAGATGACATTGCCCTGGCCTCCAGCACCACCGTAAGGAATATCGGAGTTATATTTGATCAGGATATGTTCTGTAACTCCCACACCCAACACACTTCAAGGACTGCCTTCTTTCACCTATGTAATATTGCAAAAATCAGGCGCTTCCTGTTTCAAAAGTATGCAGAAAAACTAGTTCATGCATGTGTTACTTTCCAGTCTGCAGAGGTTTTAAAAGCATGTAGCCCATAGAGCATATTATCCAGATTCATCATATGAATTAAGCTGTTTGATGTGATCTGCTTAAAGGAGTCGTTCACTGTTTTCCAACCCAGGCCTAGGAAAAAAATGTACTTCCCATCAAAGCCAAGGTCATGCAAGGTCACTCTCCACTTTAAACTTCGGTAGAAGATTCTCTTCTGCACAGTATGTAACCTGGTAAAGTCTGACTATTAGTCTTTCATGCATACTGCAGTCCTACTTCCTGACTGCACATACTGATGATAAACTTTGGACCTTGATGCAAATATTATTTGACTTTCATGTACTGTACATCTTTGCAGTCTGCAATTTCACATCCCTAAGACATTATTCACGTTATTCCTTTGACGACGGCCACGTTTTCCTAGCAATGTATCGTAGCAATGAACATACACAATGTGATGCTGGTGGATGACCAAATATCAACTAAATACATCAATTAAAACAAGAAACACAGCGTTGGTATGTGACAAAACACTAATGCAAAGGTGACAACACATGTGTCCAGATTGGAGTTTTGATTTCACATCATCTCTAATGATTACAAATCCACGAGGAAAGTGATAATGTGAAATTCCTCCACCAACATGGAATCAAAAACAATTTTCATCAGCTGGCTGACTGAGTGGTAACTAACCCAACCCCCTGTCAGCAGCACCTGGGGAGAGCAGGTGGGTGTTGTGGGTGTCTAATTCTCGGGATAGCTCCAGCCAGCTAGGAGCTGGCAGATCTTTTTTTATTCTGCCAGAGATCATACTCTTTATCTGGGCATGAGAAAGAGAAGCGAACGCCTGGTAAAAACACAGGTGGAACTGTCACACACCCGTTTTGGCACTGATTTTGATCAGTTTGCCTTGCTTTGCTCGGTTTGGAACAGTCGGAGCTCTTGACATACGGTGGGGACAGGCGCTTCAGAGACAACGTGTGTGAAAGCATCTGCTTCGGGCTCCTCTTTGCCCCTCTAATGATGCTTGGTTGACATTCAAAATTCATTCCTGAAATATATTAGCCTCGTCTGCGCTTATGACTCATGATGTGCTAATGGTGTAATGTATCTCACAAACCTAGTTGAGCTCCCAGTTCAGGTTTGATTGCACTAAGCGACAGTGAAAGTCAAAGTGAAGCCTAAATTTTCTCTGTAATACACATGTAAGCCGAGCTGGCATTTAAGCTCCTTTAGCACATTTTTTAACAGCAAAACTGACAAACATAATTAAAAAATGTTCACCAGCATACATATTTAATACTTGATCCATGTTTATCTGTTCAGTGTAAAGGACAACAGCATACTTCAAAGAGGCCAGGATTGTTGTAATTAAAGCAGGCATAGGATTCATTATTATGCTCATAAATCTCCTCTTGATTTCCCCTTGCTCAACATAAACTGGCACAGTTGTTGCTCTGTTCCCTCATTGGCAAAGGGCTGCTGGCTTGCAGTTAAATATTGAACCAGTAACTACGTTACAGTCTTGCTCATCTGTTATTGTAATGATGTAATGACCAGAATAATATGGGTATTCATTCAAGTGGATTTGCAGTTTCATCCTGTTGCCCTTGTGCCGAAGTTGAGACTAGAGGTCGCTTTCAGGACAAAAATGATTTATATATGAAACTAATCTCAGCTGGAAATATTTGACAAGTGTGCCCTGACAAATCATGTTCAATAAGAATTGCAGCAAAAGCACTTTTATAATTGATTTTCAGGCACAGGCATGTACGTAAAGCAATATTTGTGAAGGTATTCAAATTTTGTGTAGTGCTGTCTTAGTCCAAGCACTTTTAACAAAGATGTGCTATAGCTTTTTAGGTCTCTATGATATATAAGTAGACAGTATTGATGTTGAAAAGAAAACATTCGGTCAGCATTTATTCTGGGATTTATGTCCATCTGGTACATACATTCATCATTTAAATGTTCATTCAGTGGCCCAGGCTTTTCTCCATCCTCAGGGCCTGATGGATAGTTGACCTTCATCAGTTACTTTCTGTCATCGCAGATGTCTGAGCCATCCATTCAGCGCAGGACAACTTTCCGAGAGAGGACAGGAGGGCACTGAGTCATTCAGCCAGTGTAAGCACTGCGTTGCTTGACTGGGAAAGACACAAATATTTGATGAGTCCCCCAGCTAGCACTGCATTAAAGATGCAGCACCGTGTCCGACACAAACTCTGCAGCAGCTTAAAGACCAGTTTACTCTGAGTTGACTGTGATCAGTGATCTCAAAAAGAAAAACAGGAGCGAACTAAGAATTTGTGCAAACAATTCATACTCGACTCAAGAACCAGAAAAGTGTGGGTTCAGCTGCTGAACAAGGCCTTAAAGTTAAGCAGCAGAAAGTTTGAGAAGAGGAAACTTTGTGCAAACAGCACAAAACAGACATGGTTAATGGACCTACTCTATTTATATATATATATATATATATATATAGACATGTGAAGCCAAGCAATTTCTTATTTGTTGTTCAATTGTTGTTAAAGGAAACACTGAGTCATGAAGCAACAGGCCTAAGGCTAAGTAAGATTGCCTATGTTAGAAAATATCCCAGTCCCTACATCCCTGGTCCTCACATAGCCTAGTATGTACAGTAAAGGTTGATTAGTGAAGCATAAAATTGTGGCAGTCATGCAGTAAATCTAGCTGTCGTTATGGGCTTCCTGACAGATATTTTACTCAGGGTCTTTAAAATCACACCATGGTTCTAATCACACTTAAATGTTCTCTGAGGACCATCCACTCGCCTCTAGAGCAGGGGTCGCCAACCAGCTCCATCCACACCTCTTTCAGGCACCCGTCACAGTTGCAGTTTTTTTCATGCACCCTGTGTATAAGCCCACAAGCTAACAAAAATTAGTAAAAAACTTCTTTGAAATGGGTCAAATACTGTTATGCCTGCCCCCTGCACCTGGACTTGGGCTCGGCAGGTGTTGCTCAGGAGCTCTGCCAGGTGCCTTGTTCCTCTGTATTGTGCCGGCCAGAGAGTGTGGCTGTCCACCCGGGACCTTCCCCTCCCAGATCCGTAAATGAGCTCCACGTTTTGTGGGTCCCTTTCTTGTGGCCAAAGTTATTAACCCTGTTGCTGTAAGACTAAGGCTTCCCAGGTCTATGAGGGTGCATCCGACTTTCCATGTGGCTCGGGTTAAGCCTGTCAAGGAGAGTTCTCTGATCCCTGGTCCGGTTCCTGCTGGTGCTGTGATAATGGCTTATATGTAGCATTTATTTATTTGTAGTTGGGCTAAATCAGCCAATTGCATGGTGGTCTTACCACAGCCTACTAAGCCAAAGCTGATTATAATAAAGTGTGAAATAATTTAGACTAAAAGCCTTTTAGGTATGATGTGGGGCAAAAAAATAAGCTTTGCAAGAAGGAGACGATCAAGACTGCAGCATTAGGATGAGGCAAAGTCATTATCAGCAAACGGGGAGGAGAAAACAGAGAGAAGGAAGAAATTCACACCTTTACCTGTGCTGTATTTCATTTCATAAAATGATGCCCAACCATTTGCCTGCAGTTATATTCATTGAAAATCCATTCCTGCGTTAATGGAATTATAAGATGTAGTGCACCTAATCAAATGGAATTGATTTAAGTTGCTTTTTGGCCCAAGGCCTTTGCATTTTAAGGGCTCTGCTTGTGTCTTCTGTTTCTCTGATGGTCCCTCTCATTGGGGAACAGACTTGATAGAATATGTGCGTACCTGCATGTGCGTTAACAGCAGAGTTTTGTTAGCTATTTCTTTGCAGTGCTGTGCAGTATGCTGTTGGCTTTGACTCCATGAGTTTAGCACAAACTATGTGTGTGGATGCTGGGAGGCACTGTATGTTGGCCCAGTCGCGGAAAGAGTGAACAGAGATGTGCAGGAGCCTATTTACTACACAGCTGAGAAGGAAAGCATGGCTGATGGAAAGTCATTCGTTTTGCAGGTTTAGGCATATCCTAAAGTATTGTACACATTGACATTTTGATCTGATGATTATACTAGAAGGGATGTTATTCATCCTGAGGTGTACATGAAAGCCACATTTCACATACTTATTGGAACATTTCACTCAAAATCACAAATGAAAAGTCAGGAGATCACCAAAGTCATTAGGATTTATTGTGCAATTAAATTATCTCCACAAAGGTGTGTGTCAATCCATCCAGTAAATGTTAACATATTTCAGAGGATAAGTGAACACTTTGACCTGCTGGTGGTCCTAGAGGAAATCACCAAAATCATTAGGATTCATTATCTGGGCACCATTGATATCTGTACCAAATTTATTGGCGGTTCATCCAATAGTTGTCGAGACATTTCTTTAAAAAAGAAAACGTCAACCTCCTGGTGGTGCCAAAGGTGAAGTCCAAAGATGACTAGTAAGTGGGCTTCATCCTCTTAAGACCATACACATGTGTAACACATTTCATAGTAATCTATAATGGATGAGGTATTTCAGTATTGACCAAAGTTGTGGACGGACCGACAAACTGACCAACATTGCCTTCCCAACAGCTGCGCTGCAAGCACGGCTTAAAAACTGAGCAAAAGCAAGCTTTCACAGGGAAAATACCTCCTACAGAAAGCACAAATGTAGTTTCCCCCTTATGAATATAAACCTTCTCAAAACACTGAATGTCAGAACAGCTTCATCAGACCGAGTCACAAAGTGTTTCTTCATTAACTTCATTGTTAATGAAAAGACAACAAACAAGATGTACCCAGAGCTGAGAGATAAAACTGATGTTCTTTCAGTGCTGCTCGCAAAGGTCAGAGCCACGGAGCGCTGCTCGCATTACATTCTTAGCTTTGCTGAACTGTGAAGGGAATCGGTGCAGCGAGAGCAAGATTTAAAGGTACAATGTGTAAGACATGGCAAGAGTTTTAGTTTAAAACATAAAAATGTTTTTAACTGACATCAACACAATGTGAAGATGTGACCGTTTTGACGTTTTGTCAAAGACGTCGATGTATTGTGTTGCAGAGATATATAATGAAATGAGCATGCTAAGCAGCTAGCCCCGGCCCGTCCTGTCTTGTGATACCACTTGTACCTAAAGAGGCGATAGTGAGTCACTGTAGCGTCCAGTCTGCCCTCAGTCCAACATGTTGTTTCGTTGTCATGGGGGACTGTTTCGCCAGGAGTACAGCAGGGCAGCAGCTCCGGGAGACAGACCTTCTGTGATGACCTTTATTCAAACAGCGCAAACCCCAGGCCGTCGGTCTGATCCTGGAGGACTGCCCAGAATCCCAGCCGGATCAGAAAACTTGCTGTTGCGAGGTTGCAGGTTGTATTCACCACACCGACTAGGCTTTTCTGAAACTGCTCCTTGAAAACTCTCTCACATGGAAAAGTCAGTGAAAGATTTCCTTGTAAAAAACAAGACAGTTGCACAGTTGTACTACTACTAAGATTGCATTGAATCAGCAAGGCGTGCAGGCAAGTGAATCAGAATAAGTGAATAAGTTGGTGGCGAAGGTGCAGTTGAGCAAAAAGAAAAGGCAGACACATGCAAAACGTCCCGTGGAAAGGGGGAGAAGTTTTGCCTCTGTACGACAGCTCATTCTAGCAATTCTTCAGCGATGATGAGGTGGAATCAGATAAAGCATAGACCTCACATGAAAATACAACCTTTTTCCTCTGCTCTCTGAAAGCATGCAGCCAATTGTGAATGACAAATTGAGAGCATTTTGCAATGCCCTTTGCCAAGCTTGTGCAAAATGTGTTTCCCCTGCTTCTTTCTCCTGTCTCCCTATCGTGGACACCCAAGCCTCCCATTTCCTGCATGCCTTTCAAACACAAAAGGAAAGTAGTGACATTTATTGGCCAAGGTTTATTTGTATTCCATCTCCTCCTTCGCTACATGTCGGCTTTTATGAGCTCACTCAGGCGAAACATTAAAGAAGCTCATTCTTTATTAATCCTCACAATGACAATTCAAAGCTTCCGACACACCGACTTTTCCGCGTGTGCTTGCACTTTCTACTTTAAGAAATCAGGTTAGTGTCATTATTTTTTAAACATCCCTTGGTTGTTGGCGTATGTAAAGTTTTGCACCATTCAGGCTTTCCATTTTGTCAAACAAATAAGTGGAATTACTGTATATAAAGAGTAGAAATAAGTGTTTTACATGTGAATTCTTTGATAACCATGCTTCTTATAATGTCGCATAAGAGTCTGCACTCAGCTGGTGAGTGACTTGACCTTGTTATGTCGGCACTCTAAATCATCTTGTTTGCCTCATGTTTATACAAATTTATCAACATTGAATTCATTAACAGCAAACAGACCAAGGCTAAAGTTTTTGTGCATTTTTAGCAGCATTTTACCCAAAGACAAATGGAAGACCCAACGCTAATTTAGTCACTTTGCATTTTGCAGCTGCCCTGAGCTCAGTATTATAGTTCAACATCTGTGCCAACCCTGAGGAGTGATAACCATATATGGCAGATATCATAGCACTGATGTGCTGGGGGGGCAAAAACATGAATTTGATTAGAGGTGAGGCCATGTTCAGATATACGACACTTGATGTTGTATTTTTAGATTCAATGATGTTCCAAATCAATACTGGGACAGTGATAAGAGTTTATGTTGTGGAGAAGGAGAAAGACTGACATAGTTTGTTTAATCTGATGGCTTTTTCCCTCAGCCCTGTTTTCTCATACATATAATACATTGATAATAGTACACATTCAATACACCTTATTTTGTGCACATTCATCAATAGTGAGCAGGGAGGTAATTATGTGATTTGGTGGAACAGCTCATAACGTAATAAAACCAGACTGAATCTTTAGCGACAGTAACATTTAAATGAATACTACTGTAACTAAGACACATCTCAACCTGCTATGCATACAGTTATATGTGTGTGTGTGTGTGTGTGTGTGTGTGGTAGAAGATAGAAGATAACGGTAGAAGAGCAAAGAAAAGATGAGACAAAGTGACAAATACAGTGGCAAACATAAGTGAAACAGATGAGCTAAAACAAACTTCATAATTTTCATTATATAGCAAAGTAAAAAAGATTAAAAAAAGACGACAAAAAAGTAAAAACTCTTTACCTATTTTTTCAATATAAAACGACAATATTAGAGCTGGAATAGTGTTGGCAGTAGTGAGCCGAGTGTTCCTGTGTCACTGTGTGGTTGTATCATTGGCCGATGACTGAAGAATTTAAGGAAATTAGGACTGAGGCTACATTTGGTCTTAAATTGTGCAGAGGGAACTTTAGATTGACGAAAAACAGAGGTGTTGTTATTGTAAGAAAATCAATACTCCCTTTTTATCTTAACTCCAGCTGAGGCAGCTAGAGTCTCTCAAAACAACCAAATGTGCCAGACAATCAGAAAATCCTTTGTCTAATGTCTGCTCCTGAAAAAAAAAAAAAAACATTTTCCAGCCTTATCAAGTAACAACCCAATTAAATACCTGACTGTGAAGTTACTGACAGCTTCTGATGTACAAAGCAAACAATTGTCAATCATGTTTGATTATTTTTGGAAAACTGAAAAAAAGACAGTTGTGATTACTGGAGGCTTTTAACATTGGAAAACAGCCTCATTGCTAAGGATCAAATCTGTACGGAGCGAATAGGACTCCATGCTGAAAGGCTGACAGGGGGCAACACAAGACAGATAAAAAGGTTCTATAATAGGAACACATTGGAACAAACATGGTGGTGTCTGGAAAGGGATGTGAAGAAGTTACGAAAGAACACAAGAAAGAAAAAACAGAAACGTTCTCTCTTCATGGACAAAGAAACAAGAAGGAAGTGGACTTGTGTAGAGAACATTGATAACATCAATAATAAAAAGGCTCTTTAAACTGATAATAGTTCACAAACAGTTATGTTGTTGTGTATTGGTTCAAACACAGGGAAGACACAGTGATAGAAATGTTGAAATGAAATGTTCAAAGCAACAACAGCATTTTAAACCCATTCAGGAAAGTTTCACGCATAAGCTCATGACGTCAATGACTCTGCTACTCTTAATGTTTCAATAAAGTTCAGTGATAATTTAATACACCCAGAATGAGGTGGGGGGAGGGGTTTGGGTAGCCTCTACTTCAAGACATAATGATGGATTATGACCAAACCAGACTGCGCACGGAAGTGCACAATCAGCTAAATGTAAGCCAGAGGCTGAGATTTTCATAAATATGTATGGCATCTTACATATTGTTAAGAGCCTGCAGTGAATTACAGATCAGCGTTATCAATTCAGAAATACATAATTCGGCCGAGGTACATTTCAAAAGCGGCTTACTTCATGAGATGCAAATATGACAAAATAGTCTCATAGAGCAGAAAAAGCTTAAGTGCCTCACTTGACTTTCAGGTGCATACAGAATGAGTTCAAGTGACATTTTGATGAGTTTCCACTCATCAAAGTACATTTTAAGGAATCTTCCTACAAGTAGACTTCTTTACACAGTGACAAGGAACTTGCAGTAGAAAGTTTGAAAAGTCCAGAGTCGATGGGGGGCATGGGGCAAGAACTCCGAAACGATATACGCAGCAGTCCTGCTTACAAGCTCGGTTTCAGTTTCTTAAGCAATCACGGGCCAACAGAGCACAACTGCACCGCAATTAAGCTGTCTGTGATTTTTAATTAAAACTAAGAGGCGTGATCCGTCTTAAACTTTGTTTGCCTTTCAGGCAACACAAGTTATCATCTTCATAATGGATAATATTATAATGTTGTATGAAACAAGATCACATTATTATTCCCATTTTCAAATAATAAAGGGCAGACAGAGAGTGACAATAAGTTATTTTCCCTTCCTTGCAGTTTGCTATCCAAACGTTGTTACAATTAGGACAATAATTGTGATAGAAACATGAATTATTCAAAGGTGTGAAGCAGTTTCAGCTGTACCCAGTAGGCACAATCAATACGACGGCTGACGCCTTCACCAAGGCAAAGTCCATTACAAGTTCTAATGCATCTGAGTAGCTTCTGAACCAAAAAGCAATTTATTGTTGATATCTCCAGGGAGTGCGCAGGGGAACTTGAGAGAGACAAATAAACACAACCAGCACAGCAGCGAGCCCACACAGCCCTGAGGGATACAGGCCTTTACTGTACAAAACTGTTGACTTTGACTTGCTATTGACAACCTGTACATCAAAACTGTAGCTCTTTTGAGGTCTAAAATGAAACAGTGCCTGAGACAGGAGACACAATATACACAAGGGCACAGACCCATAAAGTCAGAAACACAACATCTGATTTTCTACAGTCCCTGGAAGAAAAACGTGCTATAATAACATAGTGCCTCTTCTTTAGTTTGCCTCATCTTTCATATTTAGCCGGGTCTTTATTTAGACACTTTTTGTGGAGAGGCCATTCTGGATGGGAAAATGAACTAGAGAAGCTTCATGAGGAGGAGGCAAATAAGTAGGAGGACATAGTTGGTCTTGTGTAATAAAACTAACATACTGCTGCATCAGTAACTAATACCTTGTTCAGGAAATCCATAAGCCATCCATCTTGGTTTGCCTGTACATTAATTCAGTTTTATTATTTTCACTGTATTAACTAAAGACATACAGTATGTTGCAGGGGGGAAAAAGTGTAACAGTAATTCACAGAAAGCTAAAATGCTTCTCCTTTTACTCAAACAGGTCAATTTAACTTAACAACTTAACAGATATGAATGTATTGCATTGACTTTTTTAAATATTTTTATATCCAGCAATCGCAGAATTGATTCACTACTGTTAGGTATATTATACGTAACGATCTAAGGCTAAATGAAGGCTGAACAGCATATAATACAAAGAGAGCCGTTGAAGCTGATGAAATCCTACATTGCCATCACTCTTACAAGTCCAACACAAATCCTCTCCTCTCCACAAAATGAAATGCAAACCTTTCTGTTTTCTTTCGTTGTTTTTTTTAACTTGACGGCCAAGGTGTTGTCTTTTTTCCTTAAGGTCTATTTGGTCGACTTCACCTGCTGAAACCAACATCTTTGGGAAAACAAAAGCAAACAACAAAATGTGTAATCCTGTTCCTCTACGAAAAAAGCCTGATAGCCTCGGGGGTTTGGTGCTGATGGGTTGCTGCTGCTCCATTGGGTAAGAGAGGTGTAGCAGAGCAGATAGAAACTGACCAACATTTCCAGAGAGGTGTGCTGCTGCTGGTACAACAAATACATTTTTATTTACTGTATAGCTGCAGGAAATATTGGGGATGTTTATTGATCTATTTTTCTATACAAGACTGCTCTCAGCTATTGTATTCCGTAGGTGATGACCTAAGTAGTTATCTGGAAAATGCCCCATGATTTATGTTGATATTTACAGTGGACTTTCATTATGACTGATTTCTTACTCCGGTCGCAAATCAACAACACATTCAATGCAGTTTGCATTAGCTTATGTCAGCAAATGACTTCCATTCGCTGGAAAACACCTAAGATCGATTTACACCACGAAGAGGAATAACCCTATTTGAAATATTCTAATGTAAGTTCTGCCCTGGAGTTGAGACAATCAAACAGATGTATTAGTTGGTGCTACTCCCCTGTTCCTGCTAGTTTGAATATACTTCACTCTTTCCCTTTATTATTTCCTTTTAATTCGGCAGGACCTTTTTTTTTTGTCTTCTAGGGCCTTTAGATTTACTCTTCTGCAGGCATTAGAAACATGTTAACAGAGAGATGAAATGCTATTCATCAGGGCCGACACCAAATCTCCAAAATGACAAGGCGTCGGCAGCATCTTAGACTTTATTGGCCAGGAGATGAATGGACCAGAGGAGTAATTCAAAGTGAAAAATCAGTCCCCCGAGAAATAGATCCCCTTATTCCAGGCACTGTGAAAAATTCCTATTAGAAAGTAGAGCAGTTTTTCTTCACCAGCTTAATTTACAGTTGGCAGTTAGGCGACACACTATACCTTAACTGTGCAATCCAATTGCTTGGAACCAGATTGATTTTGAAGGTAGAAAATAACAATGATAATGCCTTCACTGTAGAGCAGGGGTCTTCAACACTTTTTAGGCCAAGGACCCCCAAACTGATGGAGAGATGGAGCAGGGACCCCCTACTATATATATTGTATATAATTGTGTTTTATATTAAACTGGGCCTAGTGCCATGTATAAACATAGCTACACTGTTATTGTGCATTCAATACTAAGCTATTCAATTAATAAACAAGTTCATGTATTCATGTAAACTTGTGGGAAAAAAATAGGTTTGAAAAAAATATATATATATTTTTAAATATAAAAAATTGTCTAATCAACCAAAAAGTTTGCGACCCCCCTGCCCCTTGTTGAAGACTTCTGATTTAGGTCATTTTTTCGAAAATCAAAGGTTTTTTGAAAGTTAAGGTCATTTTTCCAAAATTAGTTTTTTTGAAAATTTTGTTTATTTTTCAAAAATGGAAGTTTTTTTTGAAAATTGAAGCCATTTTTCAATAATTGAAAGTTTTTTTGAAAGTTAAGGTCATTTTGCGAAAATCAAAGTTTTTTTTGAAACTTGAGGTAATTTTTTGAAACTTTAGGTCAGGGGTCTTCAATATTTTTCAGGCCAAGGACCCCCAAACTGATGGAGAGATGGAGCAGAGACCCCCTACTATATATATTGTATAACATTGTGTATATATAGGTTTGAAAAAAATATATATATATTTTTAAATATAAAGAACTGTCTAATCAACAAAAAATTTTGCGACCCCCCTGCAGTACCTCCGCGGACCACCTAGGGGTCACTGACCCCCTGTTGAAGACCTCTGCTGCAGAGACAAGTGCTGGGTCTAATGAACACAACTCCCATGGCATTTTTAACTAAATCTTTAATTAGATAACTGTTGTGTTCAATTAACTTTATTTAAAGTTTCAAGTCATTGCTAAGTTATTTCCTTGCGACAAATTATTTGAAAACTGTAATTCAGATGACTAAGGCCCAAGACAAATAGGCTTATTACTTGAATGAAGAGGTTCTCGAAGAAGAAACAATTTAGAAAAGCGTTCATTTAAACATACAGAGTTGAAAGTATATAATCAATTATAGCAAACATTGATGATCTTTCAAGATGCTTTTAAGCGTGAAATCCTTTGGTGAATAAACTCAAATATTTCTTCTTTACTTTTCCTGATGGTACGTTGTTGCTTATTGAATGATTATAGCGAATATATTTAAATTGTACTTCAGAGAGAACATTTTTTCTATGTACAAGCCTGTAACTTCTCTGCCTCGTCAGATTCTATCACTGATTTTTTATAGAATCCCATCTCTACGTGACTTAAATAAAGTGATTGTGGGCGCCTAAAGCATAAATTGAATATCATTTTCCATTTTATCACAAACTCTATCACTGTGCTTTTACTTCAGGAAATACCTAATATGAAGAATATGTATTTATTCTGAGGTTAACCTGTTTAATTATTGTTATTGTTATATATAATGGACTGGTGACGAATCAAGGAAAATATTGCTTCAGAGGAACTTCTCTGTTATTGTGGTGAGGTCAGTAGAGAAGCTTCCACTTTACCCTGTTGTGCTTATAGCAGTCAGGAGGTTTTCTCCACAGCGGAAAGCATAGATTCAAAGGTCCCAGTATAATGCAATGGTCTAATGCAACTTACCATGGTCTTTATCTTCTGTGGTGACCCTGAGAGCTCAACACACCGCAAATTAAGAAAACATCTTCACCAACACACATAGCTGCAAATAAAAAGCACATACACCACATACAGAAACGCTCACACGACAACAGAAACAATTTCCCATGTTCATCATAATAACATGATACATTACGATCACATTCTCACCTTTTTTTTGAAAATATTGTTCATCACAGACCATGCAGAGCTGATATTCTTTTCAGCAGTTACATAAGATGAAGCTTGAGAAGAAAAATTGGAAAAGAACAATGTATGAGGTCATGTATCTTATCATCATGGCGTTATCTAAAACTAGTCATCATTCAGCAGCTGAGCTTCAATTCGTATACAGTTAAAATCCATAGAGCGCCAGGACATCCAGAAATGGAAATCAAAAGAGGCTGAAAAATTCTTAGTGTCTCTCGGCGGTTCATTGATATGTCAGTTGCCTATTTTGCAACAAGGAATCAAAGGAATGAATGATCATCGTCAGCTCTGTGTCATTTGGGACACGCGGGGACATTATCTTCATATACTGTGTCTCTTTATAATCACCTTTTTCCACAAGATTAATGACAGGAAATTGGTCTTTAGGCTGAGATGAGTCACCCGGTGCAGACCAGGCACGTGATAGAGCATGAAAATGGCATTTTTAAAGACTGGGAATTATCGCTTCTCTTTCTATTCTGTTTCTATTTTCAAAGAGACATTAAACATTGAGGAAAGAGATGGTTGGGGCTTTTAATACCCTGTGTCCTCCAGTATTCCACTTAAATAGCAAGTATATGTTACCTGCTGTGGGGATACAGTGAAGCTTGTAATAGGTACACAAACATCCTGCTGAAGTGACCTGCTTGTCCTCTCGGGTGCCTCCATTTTCTCAATGGTTTTTCACTCTTTTAGTCATTATGCCAGAGCTAATACTCTCTGCAGGCCACCATGAAGGTGAATAAAACCTTTCTATAACTGGAAAGAAAAACATGCAGTTAGTGGGATTAGTTAGGTCCACTTGAGAGCGAGAATAACACTTGATAAATGTTATCTATACACAAAGGTGGATAGTTGAAAAAGAGGTGGACTAACACCACCTTTTCACATCCCTTTTTTAGTGTCAGGGCCAGTGATATATTGTGGCCTTTACGGTATGATTTTCTGTTCCCTCTCCTCAGCGTAAATGTGACAGACAGACACTTCACCAAACATGAGATGCATGCAGAGCCTCTCAGATGTGGAACACAATGTTCATTTACAATTTTCCATTTGATTTCAGACAATGCAATAGTCAAAATGAAAAGATGGTGTCAAACCCTACTGGTTAACAAACTGAGAAAGAAGATGAAGATGAGCCTGCAGGGAGATGAGATCGTTTTTGGTCCGATGAGACCAACCTGTGACAGACGAAAGGTCTCTTTGCATTTTGTTCTATCTTTGTCAAGCAAAATGAATTATAAACCAGCGGAGTGCTGTCTGCATCAACACCTTCTTTGTCACGCCATATCGGCAATATGCCCAAAGTAAGAATTCTCCCCTGTCACATGTCGCCTGTCAAAAGTCTCTCATGTATCTGTCTGAGTGAAATGGAATCTGCCCAGTTCATGTGAAGTTCAGTGTCTTTTTGAATTAATATTAAACTGCTTTGTCTTTCTATCAATGATTCATCAGAGAACCTTCGTACAACATCTAGGAAACTCGTACTGTAATCATCACTGCCACATGCACTGTTTGCCCTGCAGACGTGCTGACAGAGAACCAATAGTGAGTGCCCCGGGAGGCTGGAGGTCAAAATGACTCTGCCCTCCGTTTTATTCTGGATTTCTGTACTTTCCTTTCACATTACAAGGTTGATTTACCTTGGTCTCCAAGGGGATTAAAACTATTATCCAGTGCACTTTGTGTGATCTTAACTAACAACTCAAATCCAAAGATTGCAGACTTAATGCTCTTCTCAACTTTGCCATTTCCAGTTTGGAAAGTATTGAAAGCATAATCTATGTTCATTTGTACTTTGTGAAACTCGTTATCCAATCAAGACAAGACAAATACTCGCATTGACTTGATTTAAAATAGGTTGCTTGTGGTTTGACAGACATTTCATTTTTTTCACTCTGTGCGTTTGACACATGTGTAGTCTCTACACTGTAGCATTTAAACAGTCAGTGTGATTGATTTCTTGTAAAAATCAATCAAGAGGTTAGACCTTCTTGTTCAGTGATTCAAAGGTCACCAGCCTGGGTGAGAAGGTCCTCCATTGATCGCAGAGAAGGATATTTGATACATGAAGGGAGTATCTCTATATGGATGCTATAATGATACAACTATATCTCCTTTTTTTTCATTTATATGTTGCGATGCTCTACTGCTCTCCGTCCCTGACTGTAATTTGCTCCCAACGCTCTGATAGGATGACACTGAATTTACAAACAGGAATTCTAATATGCTCTTTTATTCTAAATGGTCTAATTCGGGGCCCGACTGGTGCGAGATGTTACGAGCACGTCATCTACAGTATATGGAATGTGCAATGTTTGGCTGTGTGTCTGGGTGTGTGTTTGTGGTTTTAAATGTTTGCGTACATGTACAGTGAATGGGATTTACTGTGCTCACTCATGGTCTCTCACCTTCACCTGGGAATAAGAGCTCCTGCCATGTTATTGTGTCACTACAAACATAGTAATGGGCTTGTCACAGTTATAATTTGATTTTTTTACCACAATGTCATCAAGTTCCTCAACACTTCCTTCCTGAAGGATTGCCAACTCTAAGTGACTCAGTCAGAGCCATTCTGAATAGTCAATCCACACCATAACGTGAGGCGTGTGTGTGTGTGTGTGTGTGTGTGTGTGTGTGTGTGTGTGTGTGTG
>CALSBV010010907.1:2650410-2733408 GCA_943590825.1 Bovichtus diacanthus | reverse complement strand
GACAGACAGACAGACAGACAGATAGATAGATAGATAGATAGATAGATCCCCTTTCAGATGTTCAGATATCTGTCTGAAAAGATGAGACGAGAAGCTCATGCTGAGACAACGTGACGACTGTTCTCTTTCCACCCCACTAGTTATAATGAGTTTGTGCCAAGTGAGCTCACACATATTCTAAAAGTGATACATATCTCTACGCACGCAAAAGACTGTATTTAAATAAAGTTCACCGGTGTTGTGACATGTCTGACAACATAACACTCCATTGCAGCGAAAGGACGAGAGAAAAGATAAGGGAATTGTCTCTTTCCAGGCTGCTTCCCACATGTCCGCAGGCACGTGTCGGCGTGCTCTGCTGTGGGATGCAGATCATTAGTCCTGTTTCTCTGACATCTTGAGTGTCATGGTGGTGAGTCACTTGGCGGTTATAGTGAACCTGACTTGCTTGGGAACAGCGCAGGCAATGGCAGCTTTTGACTCCGTGTGCCATATGTCTTAACATTGCGTTGTAACACTGGTGCTCTTCTGTGAATAAAGAGGTGACTTGTTACTTGAAGAAAGGTGACGAAAGGGTTAGTTCCAGACAGAAAAAAAAGTTCTGTGAATTAGTGAAGTATGGTGAAGTGCCATTTGCAGTCACCGCAAAAATTGCTTGCGTTTGCTGTTGAACATTACTTAGTGTAAAGGTACATAATAGTTATCACCAAATAATGAAATGAAATCACCAAGTCTTACCTAGAAAAACAAATATTTTTCAGTTGTGAGAAACATGTAACTCAACACGTCGATATCACAAAGAGCTTAAGGCCGCAGTTGCTACTAAAATATGTTAAAGCTTGAATATCTAAACTACTTATTAACACACTTACTCTACTCTGAAATCCTTTTAAATTGTACTGTTATTTCCACTTCCCATATTGTGTCATACCTATTTAACCAGGGTTTAGACTAATTGAATAAATGTTTTGGGACCATTTAGTTTAGTAGTTAGGGTTAGGTTGGATTGGTTTTTAGGGTATTTTGTTAGTCTTAGTCGTGTTGTAGGTTGTAAATGTGACCGTATAATTCTAGACAATGTGTTAATAAACATATATTTTATATATATTATATATTTGGTCCTATTCTCAGTCCCATCACACGTCTCCATTATGTCTTACGATTGTACTTGTATTTTTACTGTTTATGAATAATCTGAAACTGAACCGAACTGAAACTAAGAGGACATCTAGCGTCACTCTGTGTGCCAGAACATTTAGGAAGGCCTATTGTTCGTTCATCCGACCGCTCAGCCTCCTCATCCAGCACGAACAACCAACCAACGGCCTCTTTCCATGACTTGTTTCAGGCTGAGCCAATAATATTCTGCCCATTCTGTCAGATGGCAGGTTGGCGGAGAGAGACCCCCTAAGGAACGCATAATCCCTTTTTTTGTTTTTTAAATCAAGACAGCGTTTTCTAAGAATAGCATGTCAAACCACATGTAGAGATGCATATCAAACAAAACTCCGCAGATCAGGCCCGATGCCATCCCCTGCTGTGAAGGGCCAGATGACAAGGATTATTGATGGTGTTCTCATAGTGCAGTAAAAATCGAAATGAACATTGAGCACTGGCTCGCAAAAAAGGAACTGCCCTTCAATTAATTTGGCTCACTCCTCACTCTATAAAAAAAATAATGGCTGCAATGTGAGGCCAATTTGACAGAAATGCTGCCAGATCACCTCAGTGCCGGTCGGTAGATTCCCCTTCACATCGTCAGGGTTATGTATGTAATTGAATTGTTTAAACTGCACTGAATTTTCCCAGCGCTACCACCTGAAAGAACAAGCATGCAAACATGACAATAATGTGAAGGTCTCAGTCAATTATAAAGGGCAGAACCTCTTTTTCTTTGTATGTGTTGTATCACACAATGCAAACATTCATACATGCTAGCAGGGTAATTAAAATCCCATTCTTACAGAGATGTGACTTTGGTTGTGAAACAGTTATGGTGAAAGAAATCACGGTGGGAATAAGTGGATTTTGTTGACTTTCCCGATACCAACGTATGCAAACGCAGATACACATATTAAAGTGTTTAAACACAGTACATAAATTACAGCTCCTTAGCCACAGGCAGTATGTTTTTCTGCTAACCATCCTTATTGTCTCAGTTTTCACCACCGACAAGGGACGTAAAGATGTTTGTCTTCTGCAAAAAGCAAGAGTGTTGTTTTTACTCGTACCTCTTTCTCTCCCCTCTTCCCACGTTCACATGACTTCATCTTCAATGGCATTATGTCAAACTGTGCCACCGACTATATGGCATACATGAACCTGTGTGTGCTGCGTGGTCAGTTCGGGCGATGGTACAAACAAGAGACAATGAAAGAAAATGTCATTAACCATATGACTCACATCACGCTGCTCACAACATGACGGCTTTTTAGACCAGTTGTTTTTTTAGGCCAATTAGCTCAGGCAAACCAACTCAATGCCCATTGTCATGGAAACAATATTGAAATAAAAAAAAGCTGGTCAACAATTGATGATTCCTTACAATTATAAGGTTGGCTCTAATGCGGAACAGACGCAACTTGTACAGCGACCATCATGAAGGTATTAGACCTTTATGCCAAAAAGTGTGTCGAACTGAGAAAATGAATGAAAAAGGGCAATGGTGTCATTGAGGTGTTTCTTTTCTTTTATGTTGTGGTATTTTTCTTGTTTTCTCTCCATGGATATGTTTTTATGAATGAATGCTAATTAACATGCTTTAATGGTAATTAAATCCATTTAGCTTTGCCAGTCACACACAACTGGAGATATTACTTTTAACAAAAAAACATCACATGTGTTTTTTGGTGCAAAAATGAACATTTGTTGGATTTAGGTGAAGTACTGAAAGCATAATGAGCAACTGACAGTGAAATATTGAAACTGCAGTGCCATGGGTGCAAGTATACTGTATACTGTAAATTCCTAATATTTATTTCATAATAGATTTTTTGGATCACCAACAAACCATCAGTAAGTCACTGGCTTTTACAAAATGATAAATTCGATATTATAACTTCAAAATAATAAATGTTTATATTAATATCACATTTTAAAGCATGCTCTCATTTGTTTAAAGAGGAAATATTCACGTCAGCTTTTCCCATAAACCCGGCTGTACATTCTGCTCCTGAAATCCAGCACTATTACATTATTTAATCAGCCGATCCAGCTGCACTGGCATTAATTACATACCTAATGAAAAAGGAGAGAAAAGTGGCCTCTCCCCTGAATTAGCATATTCGGATGTAGCATCATTAGAACTGTGAATCCCAGGGAAATATATGGGCAGTCATGATAGATTTAAGTGTTTTATGTCATGTTTTTTGTGCAGTTTAGCATAACATAGTAGCTCCATGAAGGTAAATGGCTGTTTGCTAAAATCCCCAGGGCCGATTAGACCTTTGTGTTAAACATTGCTCTGGAAATAATCTACATCTCAAACTAGTTTTCAATTTCCAAGAAATATGTATTTTCATGGCACAAGAAAGTTAACTTTGAAAGTTTACACCTAGCATTCAGTCAGTTTAAGAATCCGTTTTTCATTTGACACATGCATTATACACTCTGATGTGGTCTGAAAATAAAAGCAAATTATGTTTTACAGTGTACTGTTATAGCAACAGAATCCATTTATCCCTCCACTTGCACAAGCACAGACAGACAATTGGCACACTGGCATTACATTTACTGTGCATTCTGCCATTGATTTTGGATACCCAATTACACTCCTCCAGTGCTACCTCAGGACAGAGCTTCACTTCTGCATTCAGCAAATCTCCATGGTAATCTTTAATCCACAATATTAAACGGGAATAGTGACGACTATACAAAAAATAAACTTGTTATATTTTGTCCCAATGTACATATTGTTTAGAGTCCTACACCGCTGTACAACAAAAACAGGTTTATTTCAAAGTAAACACAAAAAACAAATATGAACAGTTTGGGACCATGTTTATGGAGTTCTTAATTGTTAATTGTGTTATTCAGTTTCTCCTCATGGAGGATTAAAAATGGCAGATATACGTATATTGTATTTTGGGAAGATGAGAAAGAAGGAATCTGTGTGTGTGTAGGTCTTTGTACATTAAATTAAATTAAGTTGTCCTTATTGTCGATTTTGAA
Source organism: Bovichtus diacanthus (assembly GCA_943590825.1). Taxonomy (NCBI): domain Eukaryota; kingdom Metazoa; phylum Chordata; class Actinopteri; order Perciformes; family Bovichtidae; genus Bovichtus; species Bovichtus diacanthus. The sequence continues at coordinate 2,729,238 of CALSBV010010907.1, read as the reverse complement.
ATGTACATTAAATAAAAATATGTTTCACGATCAATATAAAGAAATATTAAAAGTGCTTAACTACAGGTGCTATTTGTGTGTATAGGTGTGTTTACAACAATTCTAAGACATGAAAAAAATAAATACTACTCCTAACAGCTACATACAGTATAATGTCTAAGTTTAGACTGAAACGCTGAACCCCTAAACTGCTAAACTCCTTTTAAATGTGAAATTCAAGTGAACCCATCCAGTCAGTGAGGAGAAGTTTGAGACTGAAGGCCTAACTTTCAGCTGTCAATCACAGCCGGGCAATTACAAGGGAAGTTGGAGCTATTAGGCGAGAGGAGGCGACACGCCTCATGTGTCATGTGTCAGTTTGACTTCTCGAGATTTGATCTCCTTCCTCCTAAACCTACAGCTGGCAGTTAGGAGGAGGTGGGGAACAGGCATGTATTTTAGCAATGGGCTTGAAGATTATTGAACCAGCCATTGATTTTTACCCAGAGGCTGGAAGATCAGTAAGAAATAAGTAATAATTCTTGTCTAGACACCTAGGGATTTATTTTCACTTCCTACTTCTTATATATGTACGTCATGGCACATACTGACAGGACACGTGCTTAAAGTAAGAGTTAAAATCCTATATGATTTATAACGAGGGACCAATTTAAAAGTCAAGTAAGCAAAAAAAAACAAACTGTCCCTTCATGTGTCATGTGCAATGCAGCTTTGATGTGATGTGGTCTGCAGGCTGGTGGAACAAGCACAATTTCCACTTATTCTTGACTCCAAAACGACTATTCACTACCCGTTCTCTCCTAACACATTCTCTGCACTTCTCTCATTAGGCATCAGGCTCGGTATACAAGTACACAGCAGGTCAACAAAACACTAAACAGGCGAAAACAAAACCGCGCCAGAGGAAAATGTCACTTTGCCAGTGCAGAAACCCTGACCTTGGACCGTGACAAGTGCAGAGCCCCTAATATGTGCTATACTGGAGGTTTATGTGGCCAACTTTGTGGATGGCTCCATATCTAAAATGCCATTTGATGTGAGATCGCTTGTTAGTGATGCTCTGTGATCCTTTTATCTTGAGTGATTTTAAGGTCTTTACATGTTTCTTTAAGTAGCCTTGCAAGTTGTCCCTTGGAGAGAAAAAAAAACACTGGAGAAAAGGCAAAGAGAATACAATGAGTCGACCACGAGTTGTTAGAAAAAGTTGTTGATGGCAGCGAAGGCAACTATTTCAAAGAGGACATTTTTTTTGTCACAAGGGCCGAAAATAGTGCAGAGGTTGGACAAAGTGAACACAAACAAAATATCGATACTTTATAAGAGGTTCGCCTTGTAACCTCATAGCATGAAAGCCCAAGGTTTTATTTCTGGCTCTGACTGTTTCTGTACTGAGATAAAAAAAAAAAAAATTTAGTTTGGACTAGTCTCTTCAGTATCCATCAGTATGACCGTCAGCATGGTATACAGTATATGGACGATCAACTTAGAAGTGTGTAGAGAAAAAAGATTGAATTAACAATGAGGGAGTGGGGTCATTTTTATAGTGCTCATGGACCTGTTTTCAGTGAGGCAGGATCATTTTAGAATATGATTAAGCCATATATTTCCCAATATGTCACAGACTTTTAACTGTTAATTATTTGAACATAAATGTTGTGATTTAAAGCTTTAAACCTGTGTTAATTATTGTTCGGCACTTGGGTGTCACGCAATAAGACTTAATTAGTCAACGTGATGTTGAAAGAATATTTAAACAAAAAATGATTGTAAACAATAAAACACTGGGATGAAAGAGGTCTGGACTGGAAAACGGTGGTGGATGTGTCATTTTGCTATGTGCTGCTGAGGGACTGCTCCTGCTGCTGATGGGAAGCACCTGGTCAGCTTTTCTCTCACCTCCAGCACCTGCCTGGTGGCAGCGGACAGGTTACCACCTGTCAGGACCCACGCCCACCCAAGAGACCCCAGGGCTGTCCTCCAGTGATAGGTGAGGACGACGCGCAAGGGCATCACACAGACATCAACATTTCCAACGTGTTGTGACACTGAAGTAGTAGTTCGAATCTACAACAGCCAGGGGCGTGATTGAAAAGTTACCTTTGTAGTCGTACTATAACAATGATCATAGCGGGGCCCAGATGACGATGTGCTTCACATCAATCAAGCTGACACGACTTGGAAAATTCAATCTATCCAGGAACATATCATCGATGGCCCTCCAGTCTTCCTCCTTGAAAATAGAAATGTAATCCCAAATACAATCCCAAATAGCCTGTGTCACAGACGGTACAATGCTGTAGTACCTACATATCTTGTAATATGAGGTACAATTATCATCCAAATTTGTGTTTTAAAAAAGTATAAGCTATGGTTTCAAAAGAAAGAAAACTTAGATGAAAATGTCTGTAATAACTACTATGTCAGTCAACACAGTTCGCCTTCATTCCTTCAGTCTAATTTGCCACCGTCTAAAATGTTACAAAACGAGAATAATCTCACAGGATTTGGTTTAGGACATGCTAACTGCCATTGACATGAAATCTTAAAGCATTTTCGGGACATTATAGATACTTTCTTCTCTTCTGGAAATGCAGCATGCCAATAAGAGATTAGCATGTGACATCATGTTTAATTATTTTGTGCTGCAGCTGGCTCTTAGCACATCATGCAATCAGCCCCATTATATCAACATCTGCAATCAGCTGCACAGCCGGAGTCATTTCATGACCTTCTACCACAGTTTGTCGAGACAATAGTGCAACAATGTTCTTTTTCTCACAGTTAGGGCTCATTGTGACTCACAGTGTATCCCAGTCTTGATTGAATATGATTGCACTCACTCTTGCCTTTTTTTCCATTGTGACCTACAGTTGGTGCAAAATGAATAATAATCAAACAATTGAAATTGCCCAGAACCACTGCATTAGTCTGGAAAAGAAAATGTATCATTCCTATTGCCATAATAAAGAAATTTTTTAAGTACAATGACCAGTTTTGATTTTTACATGTTTACTTTAGATACTTAACATGCAGCTCCATCTTGCCATTGCACGTTTGATGAAAGTATTGGGGGACAAATCAATGTATCGCTCTGGACATCATGGCAAAAATCACAAACACTACTCTGGGACTAGAGGTTGTACCTTTGCAGCATGCTGTTCAGTCCTTTTATTTTTTATGTAAACCCCGCCCCACCAGCAGCTGGTTTGAGACAGAAAACAAATCGGTCCTGTTTTCCTGCATTGGCGCTTGGCAGGCTAATGTACCTTGTCTTCTTCTCTTGTGAGAGCAAGCTTTCTTCAGTGGTGTTGTAGCTGACGTCTGACAGTCATAGTGGACGAGGAGAAACCCAGCCCAAGAATCATGTGTCTACTTTTGTTTTTTTTAAAACATCAAAAGAAAGCGTTTATGAAAAAAAGCAAAGAAGCCTAATGAACCACAGTCTAAGGTAAGTGGATTGGGGACATTATCCCTCTGCTCCTTTTATAATGCAATTAAAGGCCGTCTTTCCCCATTTTTAGCACATGTTTAGGAAGAACATAAGGGCCCAACATGTTCATCTTTCAACTGCACCTGCTAGAACATCTGTCATTTTACCTGCCACACCAACTCCCACCGTCCACCACCCTTTGTCATTCAGTCTTATTCAGTCTGTGGTTAAAAATATGCAGTTTTGTCCAACTACAATAAAACACACTGTAAACAAGGAATTAAATTGTGCCCTACTTTGGCTTCATTTATGTGAGGATAGTGCTCAGTATGATGCTGAAATTGGTTATTGACCATTTACCACCATGGTGCAGAACCAATAAACAACTACAGGCTGGCATGAAACATATCCTCAAATCAAACCAGTATTACAAAAGAGTACCGCTGAGGACCCAGAGAAATGTTCCACCATACTAAATAATTGATTGCAATTCTCTCCAAGTAATACATAACTGGCCAGGCAGTACACAACAGAGTCTGTCCACGGAAATAAATCTGCAGTTAAAAAAACAATTATGTGTCATATGAGAATTTAATAAGTGAACAGGCGATCATTTGGCTTGGCTCAGGCTGTATCTGATGTGGCTTGTTCTTTCTGGGTCACATCATGGTCTTGTTTTGATTTAAAAGACATGCATACACACTGCATTATTAGGACAACAACAATAAAAGTATACATGAAAAGTATGTCGTTTTAAAGAAATGCTTTAAAGAGAAATATCCGCCTGACATCATCTACCACCAAAGATCAGCCAATTGGAGAGGGCCAGTCCAGATTTAGGTTTGGGAATTATTTGTCAATTTTGATCATGAAGGGAGCATCAGCTACATATTTACATCCATATCTTACACTTACTAAATTTAAATAGTATCATTGCATACTTCATTGAAATAACATTCTGGAGCAGGACCATAACTTTAACACTCCCCTTGTTAACTCCTCACTTTAAGAGTCATATCCGTTTTATGTATTGGACACATTTAATGAAGGTCCCCCAATGTAAGGGGCAATGCAAGGACAGAATCCCTTTTCTTCATGCATGATTTAACACACAAAGAGGGAGGCCCATATACTGTAATTTAAAGTCCAAAAGGAACTGCAGACACTCCCTAAAGCTCAACTATTATATGGCAAGAAAGCCTTTGTGATCTTTAAACCCTTTTTATGAAATGACCTACATGAAGACTTGGAACCTCTGGAACTAGTTCCTCTCTCTGTGACTTCAAAGCCTTAGTTAAGGTACTGGAATACGAAACTACTGGGAATTGCTATTACTTTGAATAAGTTGGTTCTTACTTTTTGTGATCCACTGTGGCTGCTGAACCCACACCTATCATTTATCCTTGTGTATGTGTATGTGTGGTGTGTGTGTGTGTGTGTGTGTGTGTGTGTGTGTGTCCTCTCTCTCAGCAGCTGGATTATAGGACGGTTGAAAAACTTTTCATAAATATGACACCTCCAGGGACTAGCATGACATTTTCGTAATTTATTTTGGTTTTAATGGGTTTTGATTCGACACAGTATGATTTTTAGGTACAGTAGGAGACAGCATTGTGTATCTCAAATATATTTTAGTAGCATACTTTACTACTTTGTATGGTACTACTGCTACCTCTACTGCTGCTACAACAATAATGTAGTTGCAACCTTGGAAACAAATTCAGCATTCAGCAATTCAGTAACTTGACAAAAATGTCAAAACTCGTGTGCTCAATCAGTATATGGAGAGGGTGGAAGGCCAGGAGAAGTCGCTGAATTCTCTCTAAGTGGACCTTGGTCAAATTGTTTCTCTTCATCTATTATTTCGAAGGTCAATAATCCAACCTTCAAACTGAACTACTCTGCAGATATTTCTCTTCAAAAACAAGAAACAAGAAAAGACAGACTGTCATCTCTATTAAATATATTTGAATAAAAGGCCATTTCTGCCCCTCCACCCCCACCTAACGTATGCTGTATTATTGTTATTTGTTATGGCCATGTCCTCCGAGTTCTTTCAAATTGGGGAAACAGCTCCCCTCTGGTTGTCACAGTGTGTTAAAATGTCATCTTTGGCGGATGACGTTATCGGTGACGTTATTACGCTGCAGCAATTGCCTGTCCCTTCATCTGGAACTTCATGCAACTGCCAAACATGCGAATGGCAATGACTCAAGGAAAACAGGACTTGTGAAGGGAAGCTACTGAGATGTCGTTTTACACCTGCAAAAACACATAGTGAAACTAACAAAGTTAGTGTAATAAAAATCAATATATTTGATGTTACAATGTACCTTATAATGTTAGGTAAGGTAAGGTAAGTTTGACACTATGCTAATGATCTCATGTCGTCTGAAAAACTGGAACAAAAAAACACAAAAAAAAAACACCTGCATGAAATGTTGAATCGAAAAAGGAAAGTGAATGGAGGCCAAACATACACCTAAAGCAGACCTCAACCCTTGTCGAGAAAGAGGACGGAGTCGGAAGTGGACAGGAGAGAGTTGGACATAGACGGTGGTCTTCAAAGGTGACGCAATTCACTCCCTTCTATCTCTGCTGACTGTGGCTTTCCTGATGGCAGAAATGTCCCGCCGTGGCTAAATGCTGAAGTACTGTGCAATTCTAAATGCGGTTATATTGCTTGTACTGTTTGTCTGACTGTAGTTGTTTCTGTTGTATTGTATTTTGTTGTGTTCTTTTAATTTGAAATAGAGATGCATAGAAATCAATTTCAGAAAACTTCTCTTCATATTAACTGTATTTATTCCATAATGATATGGTAGCATTACAAAAGTCCTCAGCTGAGGACCATTTCACTGTTCACAGAACACATTTAAGTAGTTACTCTGTCTCACAGATCTCTAGTTTACTACATATTTTATACCCGCCGCCTTTCAGGTATACTCTTCTCCCATTGGTTTGTTGGGGCCAGGTCCTATTGGCCCCTTGTTGGCACTTAGGCGTGGCCCCGCCTTTCAGCGCTTCTCTGCTCCAATCAGATCTCCTGTCACCCTTTTAGGTGGTGTACTCTTCCGCTTCACAGTTTACACATATTGCTTCTTACTTCACAGTAGATTGGCCACTAAGTTACTTAATTCAATAACATCTTACATATCACATATTACATCTAAATAAGGACACAATAAGGCACATTGTAACAGTTTACATATTGATTATTCTCACAAGTTGGGGATATTGAAGTGTACTGCATGCACTGCACACACAGACCCTTGGCACCCTGGCTGGGGCCTGCAGGGCCTGCTGGGCCTTTTGAGCTATATTTGAGTTCACCTGTTTGGCATTGTGTAATATGAGAGTTTTAAGGCTGTACAGAGGTCTTGTGGTTGCTTGTTGTAAGTTTTTTTTTTATGGATGTATTTGGGCGACATAACTATTATATTTAACACATAACTTAATCAGGGGCTCTGTATTTTTTGTTTGTTCTAGATATAATAGAAATAAGTTCTGTGTAAGTCATGCATGTGATGCATGCAACCGTTTTGATATTTATTAACTATTGAATGTTCTCTGTCAATGTATTTTAGTGTGGATTATTATATTGCGCTGCTGATCTGCCCTTAGTGTCGGAAAAAGGTACGAATTCACAGCCTTTTATGTTTTTATTTTAATTTAAGAAGATGGATAGAATGAGATCTTGTTTATAGAAAGTCAGTTTGAATTCTCATTAGAACAGGATGAAGAGTATCACTCAACATCTAACATCATGTTGATCATCACTGATGATTATGAAAATCACCAATCAACAGATATAACTGGCAGTATAGGTTTTAAAAAAAAATAAATAAATTGGACATGGATTTAGATAAGGTGCCTTTTGTCTAAAGGGGAAATAGCATTTTATTTTTATTTTTTTGTGTTTCTGCACTCTCAACCCCATTTCAATTTGCAGGCTAATTTGCCCAGAAAGACTGCAATCCCAATCAGTTTTGCATTAGCATCCATTTCTAAAAATAAATGGGCACCAACAATTGTTTTGTTTGTTTGGAACAGTGCATGCATACAGAAGCGCTGCTGACTCTCATCTCATCTTGTTCTGAGTTTGACAAATCCTTGACAGTGTTATTATTGTTTGACAGGATCTGAGTTCACTTTAGGTCATAGTTTACAAAGTGTCATTTTGAGTTGAATTCAGATTTCATGGAAACACCCAGGCAGCAGTCTGGTACTACACTCCTGTTTACTAGTTGATGCACGTAAAAAAAGGAGTATCCAAGGTAATGTGTTGTGTATTAGCCCTGTTTCAAATTGTTTTTGTATAAAGAACAGGGCTAAAACACAATGACACATTTTTTAATAGTCCACATTACAATTTAACAGAAACTGACACTGAGAGATGGGATTTCTTTTAATAAACAGGTTTTATGCATTTTAAATTACTGCAAAACCCTTAGGGGTTTTCCAGGTTACAGATATTGTTTGCATGTGTTCTACATTTAGTCCCCAGGTAACCGCAATATACAGGAATCAGTATTTTAAATATACATTTTCCACATGAGGGAAATCAGTGTGTTAGATTTACGTTATCCTTTAAACACCTGCTGCAAAAAAGTCAAATGCTTAAAATAAAACTAATGTATTAATGTTCATTCAGCTGCAAAACATTCACACCTGACATGCTGCACTGAAGTGTTTTGGAGTTTTACATTTAACAAAAGGTGCTATGTGCATGCATGCATACATGTTCTGAAGTGTGTACACTGGGGAGTTGTCGCATCGTCGCTCTCTCTGTTCCCTTGTCCAATGGAGGGACGTGTAGAAAAAATTGAGAGATGACCCCTGAGGATAATGGGGCGCTGTGATGTGATTGTGTGGCTTGATTGCCCTGAAACAAGTTACAATTCAGCATCTGACAACTCCACTCCAGTTCAGTAGTTTCAAAAGAATCCCAGTGTGTGTTGGGGGCATGCGCGTGTGCTCTACCTCTGAGGAATACAAATAATGAAGGAAGTAGCAATCAATTCAACTAATTAAAATGGAACTCTATCCATTGCCAATATTGCATTTACAGGTCGCATGACGACCTTGTACAAGATGTACAATCTAAACCGTCCTCATGGCTGCCTTCTTCTTCTTCTTCAGTGAATAGCTCTGCTCTAATTGCATGATGTGCTATAATGAAATACTGTATTCTTCATACTGTTGTGAGCTGATGACATCTGACACCTTGTTGATATGTTGCCACTGTCCTGTGGATGTCCTTGTAGTGGATGTGGTGTAGAAGGCATTTTTAAAGGCATTTCAATAAAGCGCTTGCCTTACACGTGCAAACAGTGTATCAAAAACAAAGACCATTGCTTTGGAAAAGCCTCCTTTAAAATATGACATCTATTTGTGATCTCCTAAATCTTGGCTCATCTTGTCTTCTTCTTTCAGCCTGACTGATCTGTCAGGTATAGGAACATGGTTTCAATATGTCTGTGTACCTGGCAGGGAGAATTGTGTGTGCTTTTTTTTTTTTTTTTTTTTTTTCAAGGTTTTATGGTAAACAACACACAGTAGCTTCACACAGCATAAAACACTGCTTTTCAACTTGACTTTAGTGCGATTATGTGGTAATGGGCACCACTGTTGTTAAGGCTTGCTTTGAACAATGAAAAGGGCAACTACTTGAGTGAAAATCATCCTGCTCCTGTAATGTCCCAAAATAAGGCTGGAATCTCATAACATCTTTCAAGAAGCCAAATGAATAAGAAAATGACTTTAATTCAGGAAAGTAAAGGAGGCAAAAGTACAATTGTCTGAGATTCAGGGGTGTAGAGAGTTATCCCAAGAGGGTTTCTCAGATCTCATCAAAGCTTTTTCCATAGTTGCCTGCACGATAATTGGGCAATGCTGAGATGGATTACTAAAATGAGGCACCATGTACAGGTTCTAAATGAAAGTAATAGAGAAAAATACAGACGCTTTCCTTATAGCCTTCAATGTGTCTGGCCAAGCTTGTTCCTGGAAATGATAGCTTAGCACATAATAGATAGTTGTGGCATTGTGATGTTTCATTGTGAGAGTAAAGCTCCAGTCTGCCTTTGGGCTTGTGCTGCCAACTGTGTCTGATATTGGGAAAATATTAAGTATGGTAATTACCCACTCTAGTAGAGATAGGCCTTTGCACCTACTTTTTCCGCGGTTTAATTGCTTCCTTTGGGATAATTAGTAATCGTTAGGAGATAGTCAAATGGGCATTTATGCACCGTCACAATGCACTCTACCAGACGTCCAAACATTAAGTGGTGCATCATTAGCAGAGAGGTCAATAGAGTGGTGCTGTTCAAACTAGATCCCCTCGAAGAGGCCCACCAGTAAACTGTTTCTCAGTTCTGATCCAGTGCAAAATGCTGAACACTTGTGCTCTCGGGATTTTTACGGGTCCCTTGTAAACTCCAATGGGCAATTCCCAATTTAAAATGACCCAGTGTCAACAACTGTACATACTGACAGATCTCAACCACAGTTAAGACTCAGACTCAGACCCAACTCCACACAAGTTGTAGAATGTGAAGGTGTATGTGATGGGATGTGTGCGTGTGGGTGGATGTCGGTATGTTTACTTTATTGATTTGAACAATAATTCAGCTAAAATAACAACGAAAAGGAAAACAAACAGTCATTACAGTGCAGGGAAGGAAGGCAGGCTGAAGGGCTTATTCAGAGCCCTCCCCTGTTTAAACAAACGGAACAACAAACAAACATACAAACATGTCTTAAAAGCTGGCAAGGAAGATATGATTTCAGTATGATTTCATTTCATTTTCACTCTCTTTGTATGAGGCTGTAAGATTTGTATAAGATGTGTACATGTCAAAGCCAGGTCACTAATGTACGTATATCAAAAATAATAAAGGGTAGAGGATGGAACCCTGGGGCTACGTGAGAGCTACAGGACATCTTGCACATCATATTTATTAAGTTTGGATATAAGAGTCTTGTGATTAACATTATCAAGAACTTTCTTTTGGGTTTTTTTTTATCATCTAAAGCAGAAGAAAGGTTTTTGACAAGCTGCAACAGTGCTACTTCTCTAGAGTGCTTCTTCTGAAAACCATATTGAAGGATGTCGTCTTCAAAATATCTTGAAAAATTCCCGAGAATAAAAATGAATAAGCAGGGTTTAAGTGTAAACGTGTAAATGGTGGTAGCATATTACACTTGTCTTTTTAATTTTTGGTAATATTTATCAATGTATAATCAAGTTTATTTTTTTTATAGTTCAACGATTGTTGGCATTTGCACTACATGGTGTTCAGTACATGTTACTCTCATGGACTCCGATTATATTATCATATTTCCATGTGTGTGATCTCACCTACATTGTCTGGGTGTCAAGTTGAAATTAGTAATGTGATTATTCACTTTGTTTCCCATTTTCTTCCCTCTGATCTGCCAGATCCGATTAGGTCAGCAGCTGGAAGGGCTGTTGTACTGTAGATTTGTTTGTACCCCTATTTGGGAACCAGTATCATGGTCCATTTAGTCACGCCTGTGTTGATTAATTTAAATGCAGTCCTCCGAGCGTCGGCAACTGTGCTCCTGCGCAGCTTAAATGTTGGCAAGACATTTTAACTGCGATAGTTATATTAGAGGTGGTACTGGATATAATGATGTCTGTACACTGTAGTGTAGCCTCAGAAAGGTCACTTTACCGCAGCGGCTAACGCAGTGAACGTTGGGGGAAGGGTCAGAGTTTCTGCATCGTTACTAGACCAACCACATGCACAATCCTTCATATCAAATGAGTTCTTGTACAAGTAAAAAAAAAAGAAAAACAGCATGTTAACACTACATATACAGTCATTTCCACAGTATACTATTTACAAGAGAAGTTCCCTGCTTATGGGATAATATAACTCATTTATGTCTTTACTTTATCCCACCATTAACATTGTAATGTAAGGATGAAGGTTGAGGTTAATGTGAAGCAAAGTGTCTGCATCAATATCTGCCAGGAGGAAATGGCTCAAGAGCAAAGTACTTCACCTTGTGCACTGGATCATATGCAATCTCATTATTTAATGATTTAGCCAAGACGCTGGCAACAGCAAGAAGAGGAGGAAGTGTTTCAGGTCCAATGAAAGATTTAAAGGATCCAATCATGCGAGTGCGTTAAGAGGCTTAATTGTTACTGTTACTGTAAGTTCATGAAGTGTAAAGCAGTTGCAGCACTTTACGCAACACTTTCCTGCGCGTAAAACAGTTGTTATTATTATTAACCGTTTTTTCCAAGCAAGCACACTTCTAGGTGAAATGCTACCTGGAAATCATTTGAAGTTTTGAAAGTATTTGCATGTGATACTCCTGAAAATGGAGGGCAATTGCACCAGAGAGATTGTGTGAGGCCTGAGGGAGTCTGGCCTGGGATCTGTGAAGTTGCCGTGATGGTATGATCTAAACTATTGCCTGCAGCAATTCTATATCTCACCACTGCTCCTTCTCATCGTCCTCTGCTGTCAGTCAGCGGACCAGAGGGCCTGTGGCAAACTGTGTCCGTGTGGATCTTGCAGCTATGTGTTTTTAAATGTACAGCAGTGAGTGTGAAGAGGGGTCTACATGTCATCCCCACCGATTTAAGGGATCTTACATGTTCATTCAGTCAGCATAAAAACCTCACTAACACCAGCAAGTGGGCGTGCACTCGGGAGCCCAAGGGGATAAAAAAACCTGAATCCATTCAATAAAAATGTAACGGATAAGACACCCGAGCTACTGCGGCTAAAATGCAAGCGAAGCAGGAGGTGTCCGATCTTGCCTGCTCTCCTGAGGTCATTATCTGGAATAAAAGAAGATGGGAAAAGGATTCAGGTGCCTCAGGGGGCGGCAGTGGCGATGTTGGAATAAGAGGTCTGGAAGAAAGAGCACTATTTTGTTTAAACTCTATAAAATTAGGTTTGAAAATGGCCACCTTATTGCAGTGTCAATGTCAATGAAATGTTGGTCGAGATCAAAATGTATACTTTCATGAGGTCTTCCTATTAGAGAAGCAGAGGGGGGGGGAAAGCAAGCTAAATCATTACAAGAGTGCTTGGATGAATTAAACAACCATCTATACAATGTGTTTGGTTCCTTAAGTATGAAATCCTATGTGAAGTGTGTGTTTTTAATGTCGAAAGCCTGTGGCTACAGGTAGAAGATCATGTACTAACGAAGGCTTTTTCAAAGACACCAGAGTGTAGAGTAATAACGGAGACAATTTCTTCATTAAACTCAGACTCTAATATCCAAATCGTTTTTTGCTTTAGACAAGATCTGCTCTCAGTAATGGCTCCATTATGACTTTGAGCTCCGTGTTGGTTTTCCATTATCCAGATGATAAAAACCAACAGTGGATTTCCCTCTGGTCTTCTCTGAGGTAAGTGGCAGCGAAGAATCTCAAGAAAAAAATAGATATCCCATCTGACCTTGGGGGCCGTAGACAACATGGTATGAATTATTTTTCTATCCGAATCATGGAAATGAAGTTCATGAGGTCAGAATATAAAAAAAACATACAGTATACTATACAGAAGCCCCATGTTGCCAGCGTTTCCATCAGAGATAATTCAGGTCTGATGACAGACCCAGGGAAAAGGATAATAAGTATGCATTTAATGTTTTTAGGCCGACAGGAAGACAAGATTCATACGGGGCATACAAAAACATCAGGTATACAACTACAAGTAATAGTATATAAAAATCTGCAAAGTATGTCAGACGCACTCATGTGGTGTTAACATTCAACAGTGTTCACCTCTCCCGTCTGTACTTAGTTCATCGGATCGAATTTGACCTTCACATCCTCAAACTCAAAATCCAGGGATCTGAAGGATTTCTACATCTACGGCAGCTATACTCCTGCAACCTGGTGGTGTCTTTTCCCTCGTGAATTCTTCTTACCCCTAACACACGTATGCATACACACACAGACACCAATACAGTAAACATAAACTCTGCATACGTTTTCAGGCCGGCATAGGTATATGAGGAAATGTGACGTTTTCCATTGCAAGCAGGTATTTGTGGTTAATTGCACCAAGTGTAAAAGAGACCAGGGGGATGTTGAAAAACAAATGGTGAAAAATGAGGGTAGGAGTGGGAGTTTGGTACCGGCAGAAAATGGAATGAGAGATACATTTAACCATGTAAAAGTTGACTGTAAGGAACTGAGAGAAAAACACCTGAGAGAATAAAATGAAAACCAGGTGTGACACTTCTTTTTGCACATTTTTATTTCTTCAGTGACGTGCTATTCCCTGAAAATGTTCATTGCTTTCCCTTTGCTTGTTATATGGCAGCATGAACATTGAATTAGTCATATGCCTCAGAAGTAGGCCAAGACCTGCAGCGTACCTGTCCTTTTGATTGACTTAGAAATGTACAGTGATCCATAACTAAATGCGCGTACCTACATACATACACACGCGATCGCACGTGCACAAACACAACACGCAAGGAGGAAATAATGGATTTGGTGCCGGAACATAAATGAACACTTGCCCTTTGATACTTTTGTAGCTGTCAGAAGCTAGGCGCCGTCATTCATGCAATGGAGAGAAATCCCAGCAGTTTGATGTTTATTTGTTGTGGAATTGGTGACAGCACAAGCCCAAGAAATTAATTTCTTTCATCAGAGAATGGGTCTAACCGGTTACTGTTTTTCACAGGCCGCGTGAACAGGACATCACTTCAATGAATACAGTTCTCTTAATTGAAACACTGGTAAACAGAACAGTAAAGAAAATAGAAGAACTCTCCTCCTAAATGTCAATTCGTACACTGAAGTCCAGGACTATGAGTTTGTAAAACTAAGAAAATCGATTTGAGAACACACACACATGCGCACACACACACACACGCGCACACACACGAGTAGCCCACTTCCTCCCAACCCAGAGCTTGTGCCGGGCACTGTGGGGCATTCTGGAAAAAGGGTAATCTGAACCATTAAATCATCATTGACAGAGCAGGCGGGAGGCAGATCCACTCGAAAGGTTACAGGACACTGAAGGCACATTTTAGTCATATCACACACCTTAGAGCCCTCTAGGCCATTTGTACAATCAATAACTGGATTTGAAGCCGCGGGGAGAAAGGTTTTTGTCTGAGATAACGGCTAGATGAACTGCTTTTGTACCGATAGTATTTCTAGCAATAATATATTTCACATGACACACTGTCATACAAAACTCTCATAACTACTGCAGGCAGCAATAACATCAGTTTAGAAGTAGTAAACATTATATCATCTTTTTATGGCGCAAATGTTTACATATAAAAATGTAGATTACCTTTTTATTACATTTTATATGGACTGTATTCGTGAATACACACCTGGTTTGAAAACTTAGACCTTAGTTGTTTTGACAGTTTTCAGTAATTTATGGTTGATTATTACAAACCCTAAAAAAGACATCACCCGCCAAACTTTTTAGATACAGGGTATAGCTTTTACTGCAGCCCCATGCTCACCGTTTCAGCATGTGTAGAAATCCAAGGCTTGGCAGGCCTAGTTACGGATAAGCTAGAACAATCCGGGTGGGGTTTAGCAAATAGTTGCATTTAATTTCAGTCTAGCAAGTTATGAACTTTCCCACATGATTTTGTTCAATGTCATGCCTGATACTTCATACTGTACGGCTCCTGGTGGGTTATCAATCTTAACTATACGATATAAAGGTCAGAAAGAACAAAAGAGGCAAAAAATGAGGATGTGTGTTGAAGACAAAGAGGGAGACCTAAATACTTAAGTATGTGTGAGTGCGGGTCGTGCAAGATTTTGTCCAAGACCTTTTTATTTTCTGTGTATGTACTTGTGTGTCCGTCCACTTGTGCAGTCAGGCATGCGTGGCCACGTGTACGTATGCTCGCGAGAGGCACACCTCCAACCTGCGATGGAATTGCCTGAGGCCAGGAGGTGGATGGTGTGACAGGAAGGGGAAAAGAAGAGAAGGGAAGGAGGATGGGAGAGGGTTATAAGGGTAGTCGGATCAGTGACAAGCAGGAGCTCCCTCCCCAGAGAGAGGCCATTACAGGGGGGGGGGGGGGGAAAGGGGGACACGTTGGCGGGGCCTGCCACCAAGCTTATTGGCAATCTGTTAGCAAGGCCGCCAGCAGGAGGGGGAATAACGTGTCCAGGGACAGAAGAGTGCCTGCGAGAAAAGAAAAATCTACTCTCCTCAGGGTTCCTGGCAAAGAGAGAGAGAGAGAGAGATGTGGAGTGGGTGGGTGGTGGAAAGGGGGTCAACAGTGGACAGGATCAGAGGGGGAGGTGAGAGTGGGGCAGAATATATAGTGGCATTTTGTTACTGTGGAGGCCGGTTGGGAATGTCCCAACACTTGGATTGGCATTTGAATTTAGTGCAATGCGAGAGAGGTGAGAGAGGTGATCTCACGTCTGGAGAGGGATTATGAGCACAGAGCATAAAGATGAATTACAAAGGGAGGCATTAGGATGGAAGAGAAATATATCAAAAGGTGTGATTGTGTGTCCAGTGAAAAGTCAATTACTCCTTTGGACAGAACAACACAATAGATCCCATTTTCACGGCATGTTACGTGCAGTTACTGACCTGTTGCTGCTCACAGTGTCAGATATTTGGTGTGTACTGTTTATTTGAAGCAACACTTTTAAGAATTCAGTTTTTTTAATATGAAGTACTGACATTTGGGGGTTGAAACTTACAAAGTAAGGATACAAAACGTCTACACTCAAGAACCTTACAACTATGTAGGGTCGATATGTGAAAAATAGAACAAATGATAGATGTTCTTTCTCCTTTCTGTTTTTTAAAAATGTTTTATTGTTTCCTAGTTTTGCCTCCAAGGCCTTTAGCAGTGCAGTCTGACACAGGCCTCAGGGTCTTTGTGTAAGCGAATAAATCTAGCCGTAGAAAAAGTATATACTTTGCATTCATTTTATCTGCGCTGCAGCTGACGTACTGTAACTTAGGTGTGATTTGGCTCCTCTGCACGCTTCTACTTGACATTCTGTAATGATATAAGACTGTTTTAGCGTGTCAGTGAGTACAGTATGTTGCTAGAGGAGGAGAACCAGTGGACAAAATGCAGGATGAATACTGAAATCTGAGCCAGGTTGTTTTTTTTTTGCATTTAACATATTTAAACCTGGGAATAAAAATGTCACTGCCTTGTCATGATATATATTGTAGCCTCTATACGGTGCTAGGAAAGTAGCAATAAGAAGATTGGGTTGGTAATGTGATGAAATATAGACAGAGAGGGGAAATTGGAGAAATGGCCAAGAGTTAGTAGAAGTAGGATAACATCTCTCATAACCATTCAAAACAGGCACATTATTGCTGCCTATTTTCACACTGTTTGATATACAGTCGGATACGGGGCTGCTTTGTGCAGCCTTTCATGTCCTTGTTTCCAGTGAATGTAGCCATTTTACTTTCCTGGACAAAATTTATTATTTCCAAGGGAAAGATGAGGGACATCAATCAACAGTTGAGATGACAGGCAACCTTATAGGTGAATTATCCACACTTACTGATGGGAATGTCATATTACCAGAGCGTCTTTTCTGAACCTCTTCCTTAGAGCCACCTACTAGAGGCCAGAACTGGTCTCATAAGCCATCTGAGAAACCAAGGTTTCTCAGCGAATTATTGATTCTGTCACATAACCCAATTTTTCAAAGACCTATCTCCGTAGGGAAGAAAGAAAAGGGGAGAAAAGAAACGCTACCCCATGCTGCCAACAAGGAGCAATTTTTCTCTCTAACGGATGAGGAGGGAGGATATTTCCATTCCAAATGGGCTTGGAGTTATTAGTCTGGTTGGTGGGTATTTTGTCACTGTCATAAGCACAGTGAGAATTAATTGTTGAGATGGTGCCCCACGAGCCACCTTGTGGGGTGCAAATGACATTTTCTCAACCTAAGGACCTTAATCAAAAGCAACAAGGTGGAGCACACCTACAAAGTGTGTTTAAGCAGTGCCAACAGGTGCAGGCTGACACCAATTTGGAAAGTCAGCAGGATTGGCTGCTAAAATACAATTAGAGTGAGTCTGAACTGTTCATGTTTTACCATTTGTGTCCTCTGGCAAACCACCAAAGTTAAGGTCTTAAAACATTACAACATGGAGGCACATTCATAATCATAGTTGTATGTTTTGTGCTGCAGTGAAATTTCAATCCAATTTTTTTTTTTTTAAATAACACAATAGAGAAGTATAACAGGCTCACTGAAAAACACGACAGGTGTTTGCTAAAGCGTGCGGGTGTTTTGTATTGCCCTTACATTCACAACAAGTCACTTGAAATTTAATCATGTGCTTAATTAACAATTGTAAACACTGAATTGCCAATATTAGTTCACAGCCTGTGCCTGAATGACTTTCACACTTGATAAATAGTTGTGTGAAATACAATAAGTTGGGTGAAGTGGAATATAAAAAACTAATTTGATGCACGTGAATACGATCCAATTAACCTCCTCGAGGCTTTTTAGATCTCCAGCATGAGAGAAATAACACGATTCAAGACCTGGAAAAACTGCTGTGACTAAATGCAGACGGGACGAAATCAGCAACCCCTACAGAATGCTGGTATGTAATTTGCTTCTCTAAAGTGTGTGTGTGTGTGTGTGTGTGTGTGAGAGTGTGAGTGAGTCTTTCTCCTTCCTGCCCTATACCTTTTGCCTCTATCACTGGCCTTGTCTGAAGGTAAATAATTGATGCCCCTGTTCTCACGTTGTGAGAAATTTATGAAAAGAAGGAGCAGAGGGATAGTTGTATTTTCCTCCCCAAGTTCTCAGCAGCCCCTCTTGGATTTATCTACGTGACCTCACCAAGGTCACAATAAGTGTATATTTCATAAAGATGGATTCTTCCAGCAAAACTCTTGTATTCAGTATGTGTGTGTGGACATACACATGCCTTTGACTTCAAAATATGGAATATCAACACCTGATTTATGCTCTAAGCATACCGACCAAATCAATATATTTTACCCAAGTACTAAGAAGGCATATGGGTACATGTATAAGTACAAATATTAATAAAACATCCATCGGACCAATAGCTTTGGGCTTTCTAACCTACAACGATGTCACCATGGTGTGCTGTCTTTAAAAGAGCGTACACTTGTGTTTCTGTAGAGTAGTTTACGAGGAGCTACAAGTCCCATCCAAAAATTGTGAAGTATTGTGAAATAAGAAAGAAAAATAAGTTCTCACAGTATCTTCCAAAATATATTTTTAAAGTAGGCCTCTGAACTACCATGGCACGGTCTTCTATCACACTTAGCGACAGCCAGGGAATTATAGATATCCCCCACTTCTGTCTGCTAACATCTGTCAGCTCATGGGTGTATTTTAGGCTAGCTGTACAAAGTCAAGTCAACTTCAGCACAGAGAAAAAAGTCTACAGCGCAAATATCCCCAGTGAGACTCAAAATAGAGAGACCTCGAGCCACTTTTAATCCCAATGCTTCACGGATCATCTCTGTTGTTCAGAAATGATTTTTAGAGTGTGAAATTTACTTTCTTGTTGCCGTATTTGAAGAGCTGGGTATAGGTGGACTTGTGAACGGAGTAGTTTGCATTTAACTCAAAGTATGAAACGATGCTCCTAAATTTCAGCAGCTGAGTGTTTCATCATTTCACGAGTGAACTACAGCCAGAGAAGTCGAGTCGAAAAAAACCCAACGAAACAAATGTTGACCAACGCACTTTAAAGAGAAATTAAAATACAAGATAAGTAAAATCATTTCATACATAAGTAACGATGTATTATGTGCAATACACATAATAGAATAAAGGCAACCATTTAGATAGATAATTATTTTTTATGAACCCAGGGAGAACAGCGGCTGATTTCAGTCTCATTTAGCTGTCCCTTTAACTGCCATTATAACAGGGGACAGAGGCTAAATCCACAGACAGACCACTGACGTAGTTGCAGTGGAAGGTCTATGTACTTATACTTTTTCAACATCTGGCTAGAATGCATCGCAAACTGCCTCCCCTGGTAGTTAAAAACTGTCAGATTTCAATCTGTCATGAAAGCTTTTTCCTCTTTGACATCGGGCAGCAATTTGATGCCCACTGTGTAAGTGTAAATGAAGAAAAAAAGAACTGTGTTGAAAAAGATTGGATTTAAAAATGGAACTGTACAGGGGAGACCCGTCAGTGAGGGCTAAATAACATTTCCAAAGAAATTCTCAGAAGCATTTATGTCTTGTTTGCCACCTCAGTGTACAAATCAAGTTCATTTTTGTATCTCTTAACAGTTTAAGGCTCAGATGGCTTCACCGTGCCCACATAACGAAACCAGATAGTCGAAGATGTCAGGAAACACAGGAGTTTCATTCAGAATATATGTTGGTTATATCAATATGTAGTAGGGCTGCAGCTGACGGTAGTTTTTAACTCTATCGATTATTTTTTTGGATTATTTGCCAAAGATAATGTAGCCTATAAAATGTCAGACAGTTTTGGAAAAGCACATGTTCCCAACGTGAGGCCTTCAGATTACTCGTTTTGTTTGACCAACAGTCTAAAACCCAAAATCATTAACTTTATAATTAAACGTAACAGATAAAAACAACATATCCAATATATGTGAGAGGCTGAAACAAGTGAAATTTTGGCCTTTTTGCTTGATAAATAATTTCAATGATTAATGGATTATCAGAGCAGTTGGCTATTAACTTTCAGTTAATCAACTGATGCATTAATATACACTGTATATAAAGTAAAATGCAGTATCAACTCAAGGCAAACTGCAATGGACGTCAGAATGAATTCAATACAACAATACAATTATATTAAAATCAACAAACCCATCGGCTGCAGTTTTTATACAACTTTACAATTTATTTGGTTTTACATCAGAAAACTGTTTTAGATTACTTTCGTTGTCAAAAGAAATGAATTAAAGAGGCACATCCTCTCCACAAACGCGCCACGTATTCTACACCCGCTTCCTCTTGTCATCTACAGTCAATACACTAGCCGAGTGTCTGGGGCCCCGAGTTGTATATTGGTTAATGAAGCATGTAACCTGCATTTCTCCTGCCTCTACTTCCTGCGCTGGGTGACATGTGCTGCTCTTCTGTGCTCCTCACTCCACACAACATCAAGGGCAGGAGCACTGGGAGGCAGCTTAGTGCTCTCCGCCTTTCTCAACCATTCTTTTCAAGCCCTGCCAAAATACTCCCTGGATACTGTATGCAACACTGCTCAGTGGCCAAACACAGTTTATGGAGGGCACATTCATACTAACAGACTGTCTGTCGGCACACCTCCACTTTGTCGTGCAGGTACAGTGATGGGTCGATTCACAGCTCAAACATTCTTTTGATAGATGTAATATATGTGTATATACATGTACCGTATATGAGAACATTTGAAAACAGACATGAATCTAAATTGGCTCAGCGTTTGTGAGCAGACATACCAGTGAGCAAATGTGCTTCCAAACATAAAAAAAGCACTGGGGACAAAATTCATTGTCTTCATTTCTTGGCATCGGCTGCGATGCTTGTTGACATTAAATAGTGTGTAAAAAAAACAAAAAAAAAAAACAGTCCCAAGTCTAGAATCTTACAAACCTCTCATTTTCTGACAAAAAAAACAACTTTCAAACTTTTTAAGTAAGTTTGAAGGAAATATTTCAAGGAATGTCATTACTTTATGACATTCTTACTACTTACTACTGACTACTATTACTCTTATTAATTCTGCATTATTGCTACAATTCTTGTAAATCTGTCAAGTCTTTGTTATGATGAAATGTTTACATTGAGGCGTTTAAACCTGTCATCCTGGCCTGTACTACGAAGGTACAGTGTACATAAAAGGGCCGGTGTTTGCAGCATATGACCAATCACAAACATGGACGAGTGTATTGTCAGCTGAGCTGTTATTTTACAAATGATGAGCAAACTATACTATTAAACAAATACGAAGAAGTTAAAAACGCAGGAAATGCAGGAAGGACAGCTGGCACATAATCCTAGATGGTGTGACTGTGTAAATGATTAGATATATGACGTCACTGCCTTGTCACTATCTAAAGCACGACTAGATCTCACTAATTACATTTGTTTATTCCAATAAATGGTGTCGCTTAGATGTATTCTTATAGAATATATGATACTTTTTTCGTCCTCTTGGGGAAATTATGAGGTGTATGATAATACTTTAATTTTATTCTCTCCGCTGCCACCCCAACGGTGGAAGACAGACTTGGGAGCAATTAAAAACTAATATAATAACGTAATTCAAAGCGGTAATCAGACTTGCTTTCATATATTGATAATCACCCAGAGCATAGGGCGACACTACATGCACACACTGCATACAGTCTGTGCACGCGGCTCAAGAAGCTGACATAAAGTGATTATGCACGATATGATGAGCGCTCACAGAGCCGCAGGACTGTGTGCATTGCCTTGCGTTACTTTGCTCCAGGTACTTTTACGTATGCTGCAGGTGTTAATTGGATATGAACGTTGACCTATTTATCACTTTGAATATGTTTGAAAAATGTATTTTTTATTTGCTCCCAAATCCGTTTCACACCACCGGGGTTGCAGCTGTAAATAAGATTTAAGAAGAATAGAGTCACACACGCCATGAGAATACATCCAAGCAGCACATTAATTTAACGGAATACACACATGGGGCAGTGATATTATAAGCCTGTTAATTTACATTGGCATTTGGCAGTTAAGACTGTCGCCTTTTGACTGGATTATGACTTTATATGGTCTGTAACCTCTTAGTATAATTTTACGATCCACGCACCCAGCTGTGATTGGTCAGCAGGCGCCGCTTTCACACAAGTCGATCTCTTATCTGCAACATAACAGCAGGTTAGGTGTGCAGCATGAATTACCATGGCGATCTACCCCGGTAAGAAGTGAACCACCGTCGTAGGACTGAAAACCCCGGGATTATCCCTGAAATCGTCTGGCTAACTCCAAATCTGGCTTCAGAGAACCGGCCTCGGGAGCGCATAATTAATCCTGTGGATCTCATGACGTTTGAGCTGCACACAGACACAGACACACTTCACGACACCTTTTGAACAACACACACTGCCATATACAGTTGAAATCGCGTAAAAGCACACACGAACAGAAATAACTGAAATCACTGATGTCCCAGGAATTATTAAAGCACGCGCGTATACGCTGCAGCGTTACGATCTTTAAGCATGAAATCTGTTTCACCATCGGTGGCAACCGCGACTCATCACTCAAGCATGATCCTTATTCCAGATTAGATCCCCCAAACTGTCACATGAATTGTATTCACACCATTGTTTCCACTATTCTGTCAAAGATATTAGTCATGTCACATTGTCTGTGTCCACACAAATGTGCATCTAATTCCCACCGTTCTGCCTTGAACGTGTTCTGTTCGCCTCCAGCAACAGCTCAGCTCAGTTTACGTCAAAGCAGTGAAGCGTTTCCTAGAATTGAAATATTTACCATAAAGAAGTGTAATTGTTTTGTGCCCTTTTTTTTTCTTCTCTGCTTTGTCTGAGTATGTCTGTGTCTTTAGTGTTAGATGTATACACATGTACCCAGACATGTATAAGAGCAGGCTCTATTTCCCCCAAAGCATGACCCACTGACCACTTGATCCGTTTCTCCAGCTGAAAGTGAAATTCAATTAACTGTTTTTATGTTTTATTTTCAACATTAGAAGTCGACGGCAGGCCTAGTCATTTCAATTAAACGTTGGCTTACTGAACTATAACTGCATTCTATTAACTTTATCTTAATTACTTCTCGGTGTCCGCTGTAACCTTGGGGGTGGCAATGCAAGTCCTATGGCTATGAAGTGTTAGATGTCTAGTTTAGAAAAAAAAACACTGCTTGAATGCATTTTTTATCCAGAAAAATCTGTTTTCTCAAATAATCAAGTTAATACTTATTGATGCAGGTCCCTGTGGGGAATATTGGTCAGTATATGGACTTTTCTTTCCCTGCAGTGAAATGCTTTGGAAGTCAAGGCTGAGTAGTTCTAGTGGAGCTGAGATGACATACACAAACTGCATGGAGCTTATTGATCTCAAGGCAGCAGACATCAGCACTGTAGCTTCCTTTGCTAGGTTATTTATTTTTGTCTTGTAGTTTCCTTTCTGTTTGTTATTTTTATCGCTCGTTCGGTTGTTTTTCATTGTTGTTGTGTCCAGTATTCTCTTAAATATGACATGTGGCCTTTTATATTCTGCAATAATAAAAAAAAATCATTGAGAAAAAGCTTTCTTTGCTCTGCTGATTAACAGACTGAACTTGTGACCTTTTTACGGTGTCAGGCTTTCTGGGTTTATTTCTTGAATCTTTCAGTGTCGTAAATGATGCTAGAGTAGCAATTTCAGCATTCCAGCACACACTATTGTGATTGTTTTTAGCCTTAATGTATAGGGTTTATAATACAATAACATGTTCTCTATTTAGACTGAGCAACAGTTCCTTATATCAAGAGACTATGAAATAGCAAGATACCCTAAATACATTTTTTTATCCATATTTCCTGACTGCTTGATTTGTCTTGAGATTTCCGAGTTCTCTATGGTGTCCAAGTTTGATTTTATCAATTTTTTTTTTTCCGTTTCCTTTTTGAGTTATTCATTTTGTCGATTTGTATTGCAAATTGAGTAATTCTATTTTAAACAGAGATGGCACGGTTCACATCGACTATATTAAAAGACTGATCAGGATTCACATTATAATTGCTGGAATGTTGTTTTCACCTGTATAGTTTTGGGATCTTTACTCCGATATCCTGAATGAATTTTGATTGCTCTTTTGGAGAAGTTTGTATTATCAATTATTCATCCCGCTCTCTTCTCTTTCTCTCTCCCTACCTCTCATGCGTGAATATCCTTCTACCTGAGTGAGCACGCTGTCATTCATAACACACCCAGTCTGGCAGAGATAAATAAATAAACCAGGCACATATATGCCTCATTTCATATGCCATTTCCATTTTCTTATCCATCACTTTCCTGCCTCTTTGGTGGACGATTATTCAATTAAACACCTTTATCTGCTAGTATGCTTGGGGAATTTTGCACACCCAAGCTGCCCCATACGCGTCAACCTTTAATCAAAAGCAAAAAGGCAATTAATCAACAGGAATCAGTATTATGGAAAACAAACCGGGGGATGGACAAATTTCTTTAATTAAGCAAATTACTTGAAGGGAATGTGATGCAATTTACAGTATAAAGGTATGGAGGGGAGGCGCTTTGGAACATCACTGAGCGGTGTTAAGCAGCATGGTTTAGCCTGGAGTGTTTTGATGAGGTTTTCTTTTAAACGGGATCAGATGACATGTTTGCTCAACTGCATTTTATCCCATGGGGCATATAAAGAAATGATTGCAACTCTGCTTTATGAATAATCTCTGGGTTCGCCTCTTATTTAATATTCATATTACCAATGGCAATAATAAGTAAACGCTGCACTCATTAATGGAAGTCATGGCATGAGGAAGGCATCTTAATTCTGTCCTACTCTGCGTTTGATCCGAGTTCATAACGCTGTGATAAATCCATTTTTTGTAAGATTTCTTTTATCACGTATTGTGCAAGATTTCTTGCAGGAAACAGCCCTTTATCATTATGTGATCTACCTGTTTTTGTGCTATCACATTTCTATATTCTTCCAAATCATGTGAC
The DNA here is from genome assembly GCA_943590825.1 of Bovichtus diacanthus. Taxonomy (NCBI): domain Eukaryota; kingdom Metazoa; phylum Chordata; class Actinopteri; order Perciformes; family Bovichtidae; genus Bovichtus; species Bovichtus diacanthus. Next base: position 2,704,110 of record CALSBV010010907.1, on the reverse strand, counting down.
CTTTAATGTTTCTGCCTTGTGGTTTCATCATCACATTCAAATCTTGCCGCTTCACTGAAAACAGTCCATCTCTGAAAGTGAGTCAGTCAGACTCCCAGGTAAAATGAGGGGGGAGGGCCAGGCAGCGGTTCAGACTGAGAATAGCCAGCTGTGGCTGCTTCTGCTGGTAGGAATCAGTTGTTGCTCCTGCGCTGCTTTGCAAAACAATAATTAACTTGCGGTTGTTTGACAGTTTTGAAATGGTTCACCGAAAGGCGGCTACAATTTTGTTCCAAACTTCATTGGGATAGTGTTTGTGAAACTTTATTATAGCATTATAGATCAGCACCAAGAGATCAACCCAGGAATTCCCTTTAGAGACCCACACGTGTACAATCCAAACCTATTTCAGAAACCACACCGGCACTGTGATGTACAGTATACTAAAACAAGTTGTCACACACATTCTGGTTTAACTTTTGGCTTCTTTATAGGATGTACACAATACTATTGATCATTGATTTGGCTATTTGTAATTCAGTCATGATGATAAGAGTTGATGATTAAAATGTATTTGTGCATATGGCATGTGCCACTAAAAGTTGAACTTATAGGCCTAAAGCAAAGCCACTGTGTTTGTGTGTTAATTTAAAACAATTGATTGTACTGGCACCAGCAGGATTTTTCATACAGCCAGCACAAATTCAGATTGCAGTAATCATGCTAAGTGAATTGCATGAAATGTGTATAATAAGCCATTGCAACTGGTGTTTTCTTATTCCATAGTGAAGTCGGTAACATCGGCTCATGCTAGCACAAATACCTGGTTCACACATTTGATGGATCACAGCCTTATCGGTTTATGAGTAGTACACATTTTAAATCTCAAGGCTGACACTAACTGCCTGCTTGGCAACCAAAACATCCAAGAAATTAATCCAATTATCACTTTACGTGCACAAATAACTAGTAAGCTGACTATTATATCTGGGTATCGGAGTGTTGTGAAAGATCAATGTTATCTTCTTTATATTAGATGTCATAGTGATGATGCCCAGGCTCTTAGGATATATGAAAAGTCTCACTACAGAAAAAGAGCAACCAAATTTCGATTGAAACTACAAAACTTTACCTTGAATTACTAGAAGGATTGAAAGTCTGCAGAACTGCAAACTGCCCTCATCATGCTGAATCATGAAGAACAGGTCAAAATGCAAAAAGCCCAGTCAGCTTGGCGGCAGTATCTGCAGGAAGAAGAAGTTTTTTTCTCCAACAAGGATTAATTGTTTTATCTAATGATTCTTCACATTGATTTAACAAAGAATATATGACTAGGTACTCGCAGGAGTTTGATTTCCTCTTGTGGAGGACAAGTAAGACTAGAAGAAGTGAACTTATGCTCACAAATAAGAGAGAAAGGTGTCTAGATAACCTTATAGTTATATAATATTTAACCTTACTTTAAGTGTACAACATCCTATATTAATTAGTGATTTTATTATGAAGGGTTATCTGACATTCTACCTGACATTCTACCTCATTTAAACTGAAAGGAAGAGGGATTAAATATTTAACTTGCTCTTATGACACAAAAGGTCATCTGCACTGCACCATTCTTGAGGTAGCAATTGAGCCGCCTACATCAATCACTTAATGTTGCTTTTGAAATAAAACTTTGAGATTTTACTTTGAAAACTGTCAGAAAGTCATGTGTGGATAGCTGGCTCTCCTTGTCCTCAGTCATGCACCTTCACCGGCAAACACAGACATTTATCAAGAAGTTTTTTGCAACGTGACAATCACGCCGATGTTTTTTTTTTCATTTATTTTTTTTTAACTATTATTATTTTTGTAACATTGCTGTGCATTTGCTAGTGAATATAGCATATTTTTTTTAGATTTGCGGGAATAGAGATGGGGGATGGAAAAGAAAGGAAGATTGTATATTTTGATATGCAAATCTGTATCACTTTTCCAATTTAACTGTGCAGGTGTTTCTTTGCTTTTGAAATGTTAACATTTTTCGAGTTATTTACCCGATGGGACTTGCTGTAAGTGAAAGAGCGGAATGAGCTCACATTTCCTGATGACTTAAACTGCAGCACAAACAACCGACATACAAAGGTCAGAACCAGTGTGCCCTGACAGTGTTAGCAGAAACTTTAATGAGACCCAAGGTGAAATTCTTCCTAGCGGAGAAAAGGATACAGATACACATCGGACAACTAGTGCTAACATATTGGAATAAAGCTCAAAATAGAGAGGAGTATTTGCAAAAAGATAAAGCAGATTTTTCTCGGGTTGAGGCCATGGAATGATAATGTAAGAGAGAAAAGATAGGAAAAATGGCTCAACAAAAGGAGATTTATTTGTGCACAGCAAGTGAGGAGATCTCATGGGAAGGTGACATTACTTGAAAATGTGAGTTTTCAGTCTAAATTATCACAATAAGTTGAACAACCCTGTTACCCAGGTTATGTAATGGGTCGATTGAGGAATTTAGCAATCATAAATGACCTAAAGTGACCTTAAATATGTGTAGTTCTCCATAAATAAATAGAAAATTAGGAAAAGGGAAACGTTTTGGTCTCCCTTATTTTGATCTCGCATGTTAGACGGCTGAGTTTACTCAATGTGTTCCATTCCATGCAAATTGCAGCAATCACGAGAGCCCAGATCCCTCGGTTAAACTCAATGCCATCTGTCACTAAACAAAATCGAAGCAAGCAATAGATGAGCAGTGCATGACAAACTTCAGAGGAGGCTTTTGGAGGTTATGGATAAAGGAAAAGAAAATAGTCCCTCAAGTCATATATAGGTTGAGTTATAGCTTAATTCTGAGAGTGATGTCATTTCCACCAGGCCAGTTACTGCGTGTACGGTCCATCATGAAGGATGAATGTCAAGTACTATGTTTCTTCCTTTTTTTTTTTTTTTACTCTCTGGGACTAAATGTTAATGTTGCACCTGATACACCAGTATACCTGCACCTACCAACATGATTTTGAATGTATTTTTTGCACAGTTATTGCTGATTAATTGAGAGGTGTAGATCTACTGTTGCACATATTGAGAACACGGTCCTAATGCACCTTTTTTTAAACGTTTTAAAGTAACTCCAGAGGAACAATCACATTCTCTCAAAAGCAGTGAACTCTGCAAACAATGAAAACTCAGTCACTATGTAGGTGGAAAACACTTCAAGAGCAACCTAAAGCCTGCAAGTAAACATTTAGAGACAGACTATTGGCAATAGGATATATTGATATTAATGCCCAGTAAGAAAACAAAACAAAAGCGGAGAAGATGATTGTACATCTACAATAACAACACTCCTCATCGTTTCTATTTTTAGAGCATCCCCTCTTGTAAGATGGAATTGCCTTTTGTGGCATCACCCATTGCTGCAAGCGAAGTTTGAATAAATTATTGGATACACCTTAGGAAAAGTGTTGATTGACTGACTGAAAGTTGCATAGACAACACAGAAATAAAACCCAGTTCAAGAATAATGCCACGTGTACTGAAGACGGAGAATAATTGCACATCTAAGACAAGAAAACCGAAGCTGAAATATGTTACACAAGGTCGGCTGTTTTTATATTTTTGTAAACAATAAGATGTTAACAATTTTTCTTTTCATGCCCAAGTTGCTCGCACGAGAACAGATCTTCCGCGAGAACGCTGGAGGATAGAAACCCAGCACAATACGGAACAAAGTACAAAACATAATGAGACAATTAGTGGACAATCCCAAATAATTATCATCATTAGACCTACTAGTATTTCATGGTTGTATAGGAAAACAAAAGTGAAAAGCGAATATTGGTAAATTCATTGGTCTACCTAACATATTCTGTTTACCAGTTTCTGAGGTATTGTCATGAGGTAGTTTAGTGGTCTAGACTTAGGCTTTCAAATAGAACACTGAAAGTTTGTGAGTTCAACACCAGGCTGCCACAATTGAGCTGCTGAGCAAGACACCTAACCCACGAGTTGCTCCAGGGACTCTCCTTGTAGTTGGTTCACTGTAAGTCACTCTGGATAAAAGTGTCTGCTAAATGACCTGCAATAATAATAATAATAATTTAAAAAAAGAATGACATCAGGAGAAATCTTACTACTTGCTGATTGGGCTGGATGACAAGTCAGGGGATCACCAAAGCCATTAGTATTCACTCACTAGGGACTAGTGCACCTCTAATGTGGGTAAAATGGTAAAAATGTTAAGTTGGCTGATTTTCCAGGTCTGGGAAAATCAAAACAAACCTACAACAACCTTGCCAGCTACTGTATTACAGCTGACACTGCCAACACATTTTTCTCTTCCCTCTCCATAGAGAACCATGGCTCAACCATCAGTAGTTTCACTTATCATGGTGTTTGGATATCAAACTTAGTTTCACTGTTTTATCATGAAATGCACAGGCTTGTGTTAATGAGATTTAAAAGTCTGCGGCGTTCATTTCAAGTATCTGAGATAATCACTGTTTTTACCTTTTTTTTTTTTTCTTTTTTTTTTCATACCTATGCTTTAGAATTATTGTATCAACACCCTGCACTGTGAAAAGAGAAGGTGTTATCACCTACTCCGAGGATTTCAAACCTCTAGAGTTATCAGTTTGACTGCACAAAGTGTTTTGGTACGGCCCCTTCTAAGCTCCTCTGATCCTATTTAAATTGCTAAGTGGGTTTTCAGACTGTTGCCGATAGATGCAAACTACTGTGTAGCTGCCCTCATGTATTTACGCAGATTAAATGTTTGAAATGACTGGAGAACAAATACATATTTATGACATTGCCAAGATTAAGCTATCAAAGCTATACAATGTAGTATGTCAAGTATTTGACTGCACGTTTTAACTTCACATGGAAAGGCATATAGCATTTACTGTGGAAAGTTGAGGACAGACAAACACACTGCGAATGAGAAAGAAAAACAATGGAATTAAATGATTCAGCAAATGTGAAAGAGAGAAGCATGCTCAGCCTAAGAGTGAATTAATGGGTTGATAGACAGGTGATGAGAGATCAGGCAAGGAAAGGAACAACCGAGAAGTGAAGAGTACACAAGGAGAGTGATGAGAAACTGTGTGGATTTCAAGCATTTGCACTTGGCTCAGCCTTGGTTAAGAAACTAATGCCTCAATTCAGCACCTGCAGCCTAGTATAACACTCCCTTTTCACATATTCATCTCTGACACCCAGAAAACCCTGAAGGAGTGAGAGAGAGAAAGTGAGAGAGGTGTAATGCTCACCAGTTTTATTTTAGCCCCCATGAGGCACTGCAGATTTTGTCATATGGAGAAGCTGAATTATTGACTGCTTCCAGAAAGCTGCAGAGTTGGATTTTACACTCCTGTATTTAAGCCTTTTAGCCCCGCGGTTATCTGTTTGTGAGTTTTCCTGTGAGACAACATCAGACATCCCAGTGAATGATGCAGTGGTATGAAAAGGTGAGCCAATGTTTAGGAGTAACTTTCAGATCAGGAAATTTATTTGGAAATTGTTCTTTTACACTGGGTCATGATGTCTCCAAAATCCTGATCTCAATGTTTATCCTTTTGTAAGACAGTCCAAAATTAGACACAATACAAAAACTAGAAACCAGCTTGCGATGAGATCACACGAGACGCAGCGCTAAATCGGCTTAGGGCATAAAATGGGGGGGCCAATGGCCCCGTACAAATGTACCTACACCCCTACTTCCGGCGCTCTTGCTCAAACCGCACCTATCTTTCAACTCAGCCTTCATTTTTGATTTGAAATACACACCTGTAAAGTTTTGGGACGCCAAATCGGGCCAGGGACGTTAGGTGAGAGTGTAAATTGGGGGAGCCGGTGGCCTGTTTGCCCCCCCCCTTGCTCGGACCACGCACATCTTTTGAGTTCGACCTGCATTTTGATCTCAACTACTGTATACACCTGTGACGTTTCGTGACTGCATTTTGTACGGTTGCAAAGCTATTGCGGTAACAGAAATCTGTCCACAGACGGATAAACACCTGGTGGCAGATCCCGCTACAGCAGGCAGGGTTGCCAGGTCTGTTTGGTAAGACCAGCCCAATGGCCAATCAAACCATCCCAAAAAAACAAGCCAATACCAGAACTCAAAATATGCCCATGCCATGTACAGTATATACATCTATAGTCCAACAGCATTGCTATCATTGCCAAATGTATTGTAATAGCTACAAATAACACCATACATATTTAGTGTGTCAGCACATTCCCTTAAGTCTTTTCACCTTTTTCTTCCCTTTTCTCTCTTACTTCCTGCATGTGTGTCTCTCTCCACTTGCACATTTTGCCATGATGACGCACACAAGTGAAAAAAACACAATACCAGCATCGCTGTCATGGCTGGTAAAGGCTGCAGTTCCATGTTGTGCAATTCTCCCTCTCCTTTTCTCTGGCCAAGTATCCTCTGATCCCCTTTCTAAAGCAACAGTGGTCTCCTGCCAGCTTATTCGTTATGGACATTTATGGTACATAGCAGTCTTAAAAAGTGCCACTGAGGTCCAAATTCGCTTTGATTGTACTTCAAGGACAGTTGACACATTCTTACAACTCTGCTGCTTCAACTAAGAGTACTGAGTTGTACTCTTTTTCACTGAGAAATTTATGTAAATTAAGTCAGTAGGTGACTTGAGGGTTTGGTATTATTCACTTCTCCCTGCTCCATCCACAGACCTAGGGAAGGAGAAGCTTCTGGTAATAGATCCACCATAGCCTTGTGTACTGCCAAATTCTTTGTATAACTCACGATGTAGTCTCTGACTTTGTCATTGCTTAATTTAACACACACCAACGCACACACAGGGACACACATAATGTATTCACTCAACAACCATACCTCACATACTAAACACCACATGGGACTCTCACAGGGTTCTCTACGGATGTGTGCTATATAAATGTAAATGATGCAGGACACAGCTTCTCCTCTTGACTCTCGCAGGAATGGAAAAGCACGAAAAACTACACTCATGGTGGCTCAATCTTATCAGTTTTTAATTCTCCTGAAACATATTCAGCTTCTGTGTTTGTATCTTGTGTCTATGCATGTCCACTGGGGCTGGTACATAAAAATAAAAAATAAAAAAGGGAAGTGAAAGAGGGAGCGCTGATACACTCACAGGTCATTATAGCAGTCAGGCACTAACATATGCCACTCTGTGTCATTTCTGAAAGGTCACTCCAAGATGGAGCTGCTGCTAGAGAATTAAACATTCAAATAGTGTGCCCATAATTGTCTTTCATTGAGGTATACTTTTATTGTTACATGACAAACTCGGATTACACTTATGCACATGCACATGCACATGCACGTAGAGGTGACACCAAAATGTACAATACTACTATACTACAATTGCAAACTAACTTCACTCTATCTGCAAATGGTGCGACTTATTTAACAACAAGACTAGATTGAAACCTAGTATATGGCTGGACAAGTGTGGTCAATGTGGCCAAATTGTTAGTGATAATCAGCGCAATGGAGTTAAATGTTCATCTGCAATTGTAGCATATCATGTAACAGGGCTAAGCTATCTCGAAGTCAAATAATTATGGGCTGCTTTAATTGACCAAATTCAACAATACGATCAGGCTACTTTCAACAATTTGTGGTTGTTGCAGAAAACGTGTCTTGTACACTTTTTCACGAGCACCATACATTACTGGATATAAGTTTATACGTTCCCCAACAGTTGGAAGGCGCGGGACGTACGGAAAGAGATTGCCTACAACTAACATGTACCAGCATAGAGAAATGTCCGCAGACGGTGCAGAGGAAAAGTAAACAAGGGGGCGCCTTGGTGAGGCTACGACTGCGTCTTATTCCCAACATTTTGCTTGCTAACATCCAGCAGTCCATGTGGCGGGGGCTGCATGCGATTACGGACTACAAATCTAAGCCCAGCGTGGCTATCAACGCCTCTGCCTCTCTCCCAGACGAGTTTACCGATTTTTATGCCCGCTTCGAATCTCACAACTCTGACGGTGACAACCAACGAAGTTGATTTACACATGACCGCCTCGCAAAATAAGACGGCATCATAACATTTGCAGATGACACCACAGTGATTGCTCTAAAAAAGTGATTATAGGAGGGAAGTGGAGGATCAACCATATGGTGCCATTGTAAAAACCTCTCTCTAATGGTCAATAAGACAAAATAAATCATTGTTAACTTTAGGAAGATGAGAGGAAATCGAATTCCTATTCCATTAGTCATCATCAGCTGGAATTGAGGACACTAGATTTCTTTGTTTACAGACACCCGCACATGGTCTCGTAACACCAACTGCATTCTCAAGAAGACACAGTAGAGACTTTTGGTACGAGTACCAAGGGTCTTGTGAACTTTTATCGCAGTACCAATGAGAGTGTCTTGGCAGGTTGTATTACAGTGGGGTTCGGCAACCTAACTTCTCAGGACTGCAGACTGCTTCAAAGGACTGTAAAGACAGTGGCAAGTATCATTGGCACAGAGCTACCACTACTTAACAACTTTTACACCACTCACTGCAAAAGGAAAGCCGCAAACATCATTAAGAAAGTCCTGCACGGGTCCAGTATTGAAAACCCGCACAGCTCAGTACTTAACTGCATTCGTCTCCTAGTCAAATTTGGACTCGACCTGTTAATATATTCCTGACCGACCCCGTGATTAAACACAAAGGCTACACATTCACTCTCTCTTAAAAGCTGCTATATTTTTACCCTGGTTTAAGTGGGGTTCTCCGTTCTTGAATCACAAATCCAGCCAAGGAAAAGTTTCTTTCACTGGCTGTGCTGGGTGCCGGTGTCCGGAATGGAGAGCACTAGAGTACCAGTTATGTACCAAATGTCCTTATTTTATTTTTACATTTGTAGCTTCTATTGAGGTTTTCAAATGTAGATTTGAATGTCGCTTTTTCTGTTATTGTGGTTATATAAATGTCTTTTATGGTTAGATTGCTTTTTGACCGCCACGTAATTACAGGAGTGAAGCAAGTGGTAGAGCCGTTTAGAAGCAGAATATTTTGTTAAATAAAAACATGTTTTGAATTTTGGGAATAATAACTTTCATCTTTTTTCAATAAATTTATACTTTTGAACTGAGGATTGAGAGAAAGTGCCGCTCCTCATCTCTGTAATTGTGTGTGTTTTAAGACGGAGAGGGAGATAGTGACAGAGATAGAGGACGTGGTAAGTTATTAATAATAATATTTTGAATGACAATGTTATGAATGAAGCTTCTATGAATCTATTCGGTACAGCCTTAGCGAGCAAATGAACTCAATATTAATTCATTTAGATGTTAAAAATACTGCACAATAGTATTCATTTCTTATTTCTCCAGAAAATAAGAGCAACATATTTAGTTCTCACCCGCTGCCCGCCTGCTGTTCTTTTTCATTTAGTACATGCATTTCAATTGTGTAGCATATACAGTACATCTTGTTTTCTGTTGTAGTATTATTAGTTATTGTTTGTTGCGTCCAAATTCCTTAGCACCTGCTATAAACTTTAGCTCCCCCTATTGCAATTCTCTAGCACCTCTGCTGATAACCTTTTAGCAGTTCAAATATTTAAATGTTGTTTGTTTACCAAATGTCAAAATGTACTTGTAGGGGGGGCTCCAAAAATACAGTTTGCCGAGTGTAATCTATCCATTTAATCCGGCTCTGTCCGCTCATGTTGTGTTCTCGCTCCTTCCATCTAAAATCGGTTATCGGGTTAAATGGGTCAGGTGATTGATCGCGGAGGCAAAGTCGTTACCAGCTGAAACACTGTGACATCTATTCATTTATTTTTTTTAAAAGCACCAGCCAATGGGGAAACTCCAACTCAATCGACCAGTAGTATAACTTCATTACTCACTCAGTCACAGTGACTTTCACGTTTTGGGCTGACCCCCGCTTTGCTGCGGTCCATCCAAAAATGAACAGTTAGCATGGCACAGCTCCTTAACTAAACAAATGTTGATTGCATACATACTCTATTCTTACCAATCCCCAACTTAACATACTTCATGTGCTACCCAAAATAATTATCCACAACACTGAAAATGTGTCACTTTTACAACATGGGCAAAGATTCATTTAGATGTAAATGCCCGTCACGTAATGATTAGTAAACAGCATAACTTAACTTTACCTGTAAAGAAACTGTTTTCAGACTCTCAAATTCATGAAGTGCAGCCAGGAGAGTAACATCTGCAGAACGTAAATTAAATCAATCTTGAACAGCATGCCACTTCATGCAATGATTGTACTTGTTTGTCTACCAACCTGAGGAAGCCTAAGGAGAAAGTGAACGCCTGGGGAGCAATAAACTGCTCCTACCATGACCAAAAGAGAATTTAATGATCCGTGAGAGAAATGGAAGGAAGGTTGGGTATCTCCTGCTCTATATGCTTGAAGGAGCACCACAAATGAGATTTATTCCCATCAAGCCATTCAGCCTACTACTTAAAACAATCATATAGCCTATATTTGACAAGCACTCTGGCCAACGTGCATATCCCACGATCCCTACCTTTATCAGTTATTCTATACTTCTCTCAGCCAGGTGAAATGGGACGAATATTCTTTGGCCAACTGCCCATGACTTTAACCTCACTAGCAATAATAACTCTGCTGTGTCAAGTTCACACTAGGGACATGTGCACTGGCATATATCTGAGTTCAATTTCAGCTGGATTGTAGTCTTGACTGGAGTGATATAATAGGCCTAGAGCCAGAGGGGCGTGTTGTTCCGGAAGAAAGTCATTATAACTTCAACCTCTGGATGAGACACTTTATCTTATTTCAAAACTCCTCACCTGAATTTATTATAAAGGTTGTACCGAATGTCTTTTTTTAGTTTTTTTTAAATATATATTCAAAGCTTTTATGGAGTTTTTCAAATGAAGATCGTAATATTTTATGATGTCAACACCCCAAAAAAAAAAAAAAAAAAGTCTTCCCTGTTAATACAGGTGCATGCCTCCCAAACTCTGAGTATAATTTGCTGTGTTAGCAACAAGAGGATATAACTTCAAATTGATTGTGATTTCTGGTTTAGCTGGGCTCTTATCAACAGCCATGGGCATTCAGCAGCACTCCTCTTGTGGTTAGCTGCTGGCATGGTCCAACTGCAGTATTCCGTAATAAGGCTCCCACAGGGAATACAAAAGCTTTTGAAATGTGGAACAAAAGGCATCTTAAATAGATGAATCCATGCTGTCTCAGTCTACGATGAAGTAATTCAGCTGCTCATTTCTGTTTTCTAATCATAAATTGGTTTTCTTTCGTAATTACATTTTTTTTTTCCAATTTCATTCAAAGGGATGGAGGAGAAATGCAAAAATAATCACATAACCAGTTCACGTATTAAAACCTGATGAACATCTGGCACTAAATGGATCTCCCTTTTGTTTGCAAACCTGAATGTCTGACAAGACTGATTGACTTGTCAGTGCATCATCTGGTTTTCTAATGAATAGCAAACATGAAGCCTCCTCACCAACCACAACCTGTTAAATTCTACAGTGACTGGATCCTTCTATTGGTTTTTATTCAAACTTGCATTATAGAAAACGGCAAGTATTCTGCTCAGTGAATGGAGAATAATGGTAATTGGGTGGGAATATCTTGCAGCATTTGCTCTGTATATCTATATCATATTTCTTATCACAAAGGATTGAGCTTTGCGATGCACCGCTAAGTCTGTCTCCAGGGAATGTGAACACATACAGAAAAGAAGACTCCTCCGGTTTGAAGGCTGATCCTACTAGGTACTGATTCCCATCATCCAAATTACCCTAAAGCACACTTTTTACATTTTAAAGGCAGTCATTCCTAAACAGGAATGTTTGAGAATGACTGGACTATTTGCCTATAAATGTAGCCTCAGCTTTTAAATCACTGCTTAAAATGACCTAATTCCCTGTGTTTTGGCCCTTTTCCATATTCCTCAGACATGCCTGTTAAACAGCCTCGTCATTTTGGGCTTTTTCATTTCTTGATAAAATACCAAAGCCGCCATCGCTTGTATATGCTGCTGTTTTTTTGTGTGTGTTGTTTTTATTATTTATTCGTGTTATGCATTGTTGATGTGTGCTCCTGTAGCCTGTTTTTCTGCAGATAGGTTTTCTCCTGTGTGAAGTTCACTGGTTATTATATACTCTCGATGATAAATATTGTGTAACTCGTGTCGTAGTACATTTTGGTGTTTCACGGCAACTATGCCTGAACTGGATCTTCAAAATGAAATCTGAATTGAACTGGAAAGTGAGGCACGGTGAGGGGAATAAAAAAAAAAAGGGATTTGTTTTCTGGATATGAAATTATTTGACTTCACAGGGTCCCGTTCCATGAGGAAGAAAGCCGGTGTTTGAAATGCCATCCCCACACTGCAGTTGGTGGGATGGCAACGCAGCCTTCACAGTGTGCAGAATCAACACCGTCAACTCCTGCTCTCTTAAGTCTACATGGTAGATTCTTGTCCTCATTTGCACATCAGTAATTGTTTGATCTCCATCAGCCACGCAAGTTAAAAGTGACAGCCTTGCATTCGGGCCAGGGATGAAAAGACATGGATGTTTTAAGCACATCCAGGCATACATCATTATTCTTTTCCCTTCCTTCTAATTAGTTAATTGAAAGGACATCTGTGTAACATCTACAACACATTAGTGTTTCCCCACGGATTTGCTCTGGTACTAGTGCCAGAATAGCTGCCACATCAGTTCATTGTAGCATATTTTGAACAATTACTGCAAATGCTGTTTTATCTTGGCCTTTAATTTCATGGAACAAATTGACAATTCACAATAAATTCTCAACACTGTCTAAGATGTGCCACAGCATCTGTGTTAATGGTGGGAATGCACCGGGGATATTCACAACCAGTAAAGCAGCTGTATCCAAAAGATTATTTTACTTTCTCATCTTACACAAGGTCATTGAATTCCTTTTCCCTTGCTCTCCTTTTAATACCTCAATGTATTTCATATAGATTTAGTCATAAGCCCCAATCAATACCTCCATGTGAGATTTGTGTTTGCTGCTAAAGCCAAGCAATAGGCTAAGCAAGTAAAAAGGGCAAGTGCTGCGGGACAGCTCTGACAAATAATGTAAACAATATAATACATATTTTTGATATGATTTTATGATATGGTATGCACAAACTGACTATGTAATGTCAAATATCTACTTTACTTAATTTACTTTTCTTTTCCTTTTTCCGTCTTCTTTTGTCTATCTCCTTTCTGTTCTCGCTGTCTCTTATTCACTACTACTGGCAGGAAGGTGCTACGCTAGCTAACAGCCAAAAGGTGTGATAGCAGGAAATGCATTCTGGGACACACTGACACCCCAATTACCTGCTTGCAACGGCAGGGCTCCTTGTAGTGTCCTTGGGTTGTGACATTTTCCCTTTCAGCTCCCCCCTCCAGATTTACTGGAATGAGCGGGGTTGCTGAGCAGGGCACTTTATAAATACATCTCCTCTCGATTACTGTGACCACCGGCCCCGGCCAGCTGAGTGTAGCTGGGATGGCTTCATCCCTTGAGATCCCATGCTGTAGATCAAGGCCCCAAATGGCCGTTCTAAGTCTGCTATCAATCTCTGTTATTGCCTGCCACTGACGCCGGCGTAAGGGACACACACAATGTGCTGCCATCTAATCAGTGCGGTGGCGATCACCGGATGTTAAACATGAAACAATAGCTCTTGTGTCCCTCGCTACATGTTGCGTACAGACATAACGAAGTCATTAATAATCGTTGATTAATATTGTCCTCTGTTTGCATTCTATGAACCCTATGTGTTCATAAAGCATGCAAACACACTCGTGAACCTTGACTGCTGCGGTACAAAAAGCTCAGACACATTCATGGTTGTGTCCTGACGTATGATGTTAAAATGCTATTTTAATTGTATTACAGTGCTGCGTTAGAGAAACTGTACTGCGCTGGAGTTACTAAAACATGTTTCTGTTTTTTTACTCACCTAGGACAATAAAGCAAAGATCAATAGGTATTTAGTAGTTTATCATTAAATGTGTTCGTGTGGCATGGAGAAAAGAGGGATATGATGAGTGCAATAACTTACAGGGATAACAGAGCACAGTGAAGCATTACATGCAGTACATTAAGGCCATATTTCCACTGCGTATGTGAGTAAATACAGAGGACATTTCTGAGTTCATATATTTATCAGTCTCCCCAAAAGCTTGAGAAACTCACCTTTACACCAATAGAACGTGAAGGGCCCTGCATACCCACATAGGTGTTTCCAAGTCAGAACGTGGTCTGTAGGGCGAAATACACGGAGGTCTACCAAATATCTTATGCAATGTTTGCACTTTTCATGCGTTTTCTTCCTTTTTTAAGTTTTTCAGAAAAGTGGTTCAGGGGCTCACAGAGGGCTTCTGAGCTGATAATTGGTCTTGTAAACACAAGTTTTGCTGCAACTGCACCTATGCATTATTTACACAGCTAACTCCCAGCAATAGAAAGTTAAACAGCGGTTAAGTCTGCTTTGGCGTTGTATATCAAGCCTTTTACATTCATAACGGGAATAGGTGCAATCTGTCAGCATACGCAGGGTGTAATTCAACTACAAAGATGAAAGAAGGCTCAAGATTATGCATTGAACACAGCAAATGGAGCGATTTCTTGTCTTTCACAAGTTGATTATATTTTATTTTAAATTGCTTTGATTGATATATGCCCCCAAACACAAATGCACATGGATGCACACGTTGTTTCTCACACCATTAACATAAACTGCCAATTCGCATACTCCAACTGTATCAGTTTCAAATTTATTTTTTCAAAGCTGATGTTTCTCAAATCACGTAAAATATCAGTTGCATATGAACTTGGATATTGCACACTTTTACTTCACCTATTTAACTCCTACAACACAAAATAACAATAGATGCAGAAGAAGGGATATTGTGTTTTTCAGTGTTTTTTTTTTATTCTGCTGTCTTGTGCTTCACTGTAAATTGTGCAGTCCAAATGTTTATTTTTTTCATTTCCATGTTATAAATTGTGCATAACAGACCAAGAAGTCTTCATCCAGTTAAGCCTCAAGACTTTATCTCATTTACTAATCTTTTTTTCCTTCCATTTCTAGACTTAACGCTGCATTTCTTAAGCGTGTAGCATATTTCGAACCCAATCAGTACTTGTGATTATAGTTCATCATAATTTCATTTTCAGTGCGGTTATGCTTTACTGAGCACTCAGTGTTGTAATAAAGTCATCAGATTTCCTTTTTAGTGTTTTGTCAGAATCTGAGACTCAGTGGAAACATAGTTTTCACATTTCAAAACTCACCCAAGTGAGCTCATTAAGTGAAATGAGTCATGTTGCATATCAAGTAAAAAAGAAAAAAAAGAAGTAAAGGTCATGTATCTGTCATTAGTCTCCATTTTTCATAATAGATGATGCTTTGTGTTTTCCATCGAAGAAACCAACAACCTCTGATTTATGAAATCCAATGTGGCATATTGCAGCTCCTCCATGTTGGAGGTAACCTCTTTCCTCTGTAGTTACTGTAGGCACGGAGGATGCCATGTCATTAACATACAATGCTACCCCAATCCCAGTTCACTGAGCTCGTCCAATTTTAAATTTATCTCGGACCTTCATATGGTTTAACCCAAATGTAATCCCAAATTGGCTCCACCTTTTGGAGGCGGCTGAGGCAACCGTGGTGTTCAGATGGCTCAGTATCGTAAAGCCAGATGTTGGAAAACTGCTACACCTCACGCCAGTGACACCATTATGTTGGGGTTCTGGTATGAGCAAGTCTGGTTATTAACAAATATTTTATGGTAGTTAATATGAATAGAACTAATAACATTCATAAAATCATAAATAGGTGTTGAAAATGACCGGCGCTACAATGAAGTATGTGCATTAGCTCGAAAATAAATTAAATTGGCTATCAGAAGGAATAAATAACGATCAAAAATAATTCTTAATTATTATATTTAATATATTTTTTTGTTATATTAATTAGTATGAATTAATATACACCAAGTCACCTCAATGAGGGCACCAACTCCTAACAGAGTAAAACGATAGCCAGTTAATGTAGTCTCGTAAAATAGGCTCATAAAATATACTAAACAATGAATTAGGAAATCTGATTAATAAGTAAATTAATAACTATGAACAAAATTACATTTTTTGTCACATATGTCATAATAAATGCAAACAATCATGAGGATACAACTCCGAACAGCAAGAATCTTGCAAGTAAATTAGCTTCAAATAGGTGAAATCCTTTTGAGTGCAGAACAATAGCTTCAAATAAGCCAAACCAATGTAAGTGCTACACAAAGAAACGATAGAATAGAAACTCAACAATTAGCTTTAAAAAAGGCCAAATCAATTTAAGTGTTAGATACTGAAAATGAGAATGTTTTTTCTTTTCTTTTTTTTTATTGGCCAAGGTCCCGTCAAAACAAGTGGGTTTTCAGTCTGCGACAGAAGGTGTGTACACCCTCTGCTCACCTGACATGAATGGAGAGCTCACAGTGAGGGAATAGTAAGGCGATGCAGAGCGAAGTGAGCGAGCTGGGGTGTGTGGTTTGACCATGGCCTGGATGTAGGAGGGGCCTGATCAATCCACAGCACGGTGGGCCAGCACCAGTGTCTTGAAGCAGATTGGGGCAGCCACTGGTAGCGAGTGGAGGAGCGGCGTAGTGTGGGAGAACTTTGGTAGGTTAAAGACCAGTTGGGCTGCTGCATTCTGGATGAGCTGTAGACATCGAATGGCACATGTGGGTAGTCCAGCTTAGAGGGAGTTGCAGTAGTCAAGATGAAAAGAGCCTGCACCAGAACCTGCACCGCCTTCTGGGTCAGTAGGGGACGTATCCTCCTGATATTGTAAAGACACTTTAAGTCTCATAAGAGCTTTTGAAACTCATTCAACATCTACACTTTTAGAAATAGTGTCTCTGAATTGTTGAAACTGCTTTCTGGAAATAATTCTTATTGAGAAGACTTGTTTATTTCCTCTGCTATATACTTGTGTATACACACATCTAACGTGAACTAGTTTCACATTTTGTGTGGTACCAGTTTATTATTCAAACCCTTAATGCAAGATTTTTTTTTACTCATGAGAGCCATGAGACTGTCATCCATCAGCCATAAAGCGTACCCTCAAAGAAGTTGGCAACACAATGAAAAATTAAGGACGTGATAAATAAAACTGATTTCAATTTAGTTTTCGATGGATCTGAGCTTGACTGAATTAGTACAATAGTAGCATGAATAAATGAAAATGAATGTGTATTATATTCCTTAATATGAAATCTGCAGTGAACAGTGACTGAGAAAAATGGTATTTGCCTCAGGATACAATCCTAACTATGTGTCTCAGATGTCAGAGGACATAACATGCAGACAAAAAACTACGATCGTAGATAAAAACACATGCACAGAGGCAGACGCAAACACTGAAATACTTGATACTAACACAATCACGTACGATGCAGCAGTGTAGCCTAAGCATATAAAGTGTAAATTTGCTGAACCCTGTTGCAATTTTGTGTTACCTCGCTTACCCAAGGGCTATTTTAAAAGAACAATTGCTCCACCACCTAATGTGTGTATAATATCTTTAAGCAACAAAGTGCCAGTATCTTAAACAGGTCTCCTTACACAAGTGAAGATTCAAAAGTTTTTCCATTACCCTTTGCAAAGAAAAAACACTTTTCAGCGGTGACAGGAAAGGGGCAATTACAACAATTAGAATGAGCCTGGCAGTGATACACTTGTTTTTTTTCTTTAGACCTTCCCTTTGGCACTTTAGGTTCAGAAGTCTCTCTATTTTTGAATGAAGCAGTACTTATAGATATATTTTGTATTTTTCTCACAGAAAACCCCCTAAAGGAGTTTTCAGTGATGACAAAACAGAGAGCAATTGTGAAGTTCAACTGAACTCAACAGTAATGGAAGGATCATAGTGTTGGGCTTCTCTTCATATGTGGATTTTCAAAGCACTCTTTTTTCCAGTCTATACAGTCAATCACCAGCACAATTTCAGTGCAGCGTTTCCTTAACTTAAGAAAGTAAAGTCCACTGACATTTCAATAAACTGGACTCAGCCAAATATAAATAGTGAAGTTATGGCGTTGAATGCAGGCACATTATTATTACAATTATTTTTTATATAATGTTTTTTGCAGTCTAAAATCCAAATGTAATCAAAAGGTTAACCCTTTCACACAACTGCAGCTGGAGAGCAGTTAGTATAATCTTTTTTTTTACTATCTGCTTATTTAGACATACTGTAATGAACAATAACTATACGTTGCAGTAATCTCAACACAGGACTGACGCAGGTCTTTGTAAAGGCATTACTTGTACACAAAGAGAGTGAAAGTGCACACACTGTATTTCTTGGTCACTGTGGGCCATCACATTCTTGGCTTAGTGACAACATGATGTGTGTTATTGGTCAGTGTGTGGGATGAGGTTCCTGAGCTATGCTTGCTTTCTCATGGGCGTAGAGAAGAATAACAGCCATATAGTGTTGTAAACTACCAACAGTAAGTGACTGTGAGGGCTTTCAAATGAAACCTGTTTTAAATTAGGGAGGAATGTAACATTGTGATAGTGTAGGAAAGAGAAAACAAATAGGCCTTGTAATAGTGCTGCAGTGGATGCTGGTGTTTCTCCGAGGTCCTCGCTAACGGGACTGCGGCCGCAATCAAAAGGCGACTGGAGAGATGAGCCGGAGCGTCACATTGGTTTGTTGTTTATGTAAACCGTGGTATTCAGGGAAAATGGAGTGGCGTGTATTTCCACTCCATTCATCTAATTTGCCGACGCATCACTGAAACACGAGTTTGCTGGTTAGCCACTTTTCCTGCGTACATGCTCGATGCTGCCAGCTCTTGTCAGTGGCGTCAACAATGTTTGTGCTCTAATTGTCAGCGCTTTGAAAAATAAACCAGACCACCAAAAAAACACTGCAAAAACACACATTCGATTCATTATTTTTCCAGCCGTCACTGAAACCTGCTGGCCTTTTGCTTTTCATTTGGCAACTCAAAAACAGTTGCCTTGTCCACATCACACGACTCAGATCAGATCACTGAAAATGTTTAAGATTCATCCAATGTGATTGACGCACGAAGCACAACAGAGAGGAGGCTCCAAAGCAGCAGCCGAACACGGGGCAGGAAATATCAGGCTCATGATAAATGCTGCGATCAGGACCTTTTTTGTGTCAAACAGCGGCTGAGCTCAGGAGGCCAGAAACAACAGCTCTCTGGATTCATGCCACCTGTCATTAACAACTCCTGTTTTAGGTTGTGCCGCTTGGAGGGAGCGTTTGGCTTTTTTATTTGTGCATTTATTCACCTACTGTTTGTTTATGAGACAGATATCAACATTGCCTTCTAAATCTGCCAATTTCTAATTGTATTACATCTGCCAGAGCCTCCACGTGATTTATGTCATTGCCCTGTGCTTTTGCAGCAAAGCTTTATCTTCTATCTGAAAGAGATCCTTGTGGGTCTAGTGCTATAGTGTCGAGTCATTTTTGATAGTGAAAATCTATCTATTTTCACACCACTGTTGATCTTTTTCTTACCCTGGGGATAAGTGATGAAAAGTCTTCTCCATTTATAATGCCAAAACAGCTTGGGAAACCTCAAAATGAGAATTTATAGAGGCATTTGTCAGGATTTATTGAACACGTTACTACAACAGATCAACCACAACATTTTTTTTTTTTTTTTTAAAATACAAATAAAAAAGTGTATACTTTGCAATTTTGCAGGTCAGCAAGGCAACAACTGAGCCGTACTTTTTGTTTTCTGTCTTCACTCAACCAAATTGGAATAAATGAGAATCAATCATTCAGTGGTCAAGCACACATTAGAAGAAAGTGTAACCTTCTTAGAAATAGGACATTTTTCATTAATCTCATATTTCACATCTACAACAAATAAAGTATTATTGATTTTCCTCGGCTGTGCTGAGGCCGCTTTATACTGACTGCTGCTGCTCTGTCTGTGCAGGCACATTGAGATTGACAGAGGCTTTATGTGAGCAGGCAGTCAACTAGGGGAGAGAATATATCTGACAATAAGATATTAGTCATTTTATTGGCCAAAATAGAGGTGCAGAAAATGAAGAAAATGAAAGTAGAAGGTCCAAGTTAAGCGTTGTAAACCACTAAGCTTGTTAAAGTTCTGACAGCTCACCTGGTGGGTGCCAGAGGCCCCAAATCCATTCAATAAGATGAGCAGAACCACTTCCAGTTGTTTGTCTTTCACAGATAATCCATTAAAAAGTTCCCTTTCCCCTGGTTTACAGTGCATTCTACTTGTACCCAATAAATCATGCCCCTGTCTTGGGCTTCTGCCTATTGTGTTCTCCCATTAGTACGGAGTCATGTTAACAATGTGACTGGTACAGAGTTTTAATATATTGCACAGGACAAAGATGGCAAACATCAATCAAATACAACAAAGCTACAGGAACAACAGATGATATATAACGGCTGGGGAAAAAAAATGCTAATGTTTAATATGACTTGTTACTCACAAGGAGATAACTGAGAGATGTTTGTGCATCAACAAACAATGTTTATCTGGTGACCAAAACCCCTTTACTACACAGAATAAATGTGCAATCCTACCGCTACTTGAAAGCCAAAGGTGTGCATGAAAGGATCAATCATTATGACAAACCTCTGTTGTGTCTGTGGGTTGCAAGCTAACTTTACGTGATTGACCTCTTTTGCATCCAATAGGGCTCATTAAAAGCTTTGCAATGATATACGGCATGCCTGATAAGTTGGTTTGTTCCAATCCAAACTCGTATTTCAGCCATAAACAGAGTGTCCATATAGTGCAGTGAGAGTTGAGCTATTGGCAAATTCAAACACCCAGACCCAGTCACATGGACAATACTGCTCCATATTGTTGGTTGTAGATGTTCGGATGCATTCCGGAGAGGTTTTTGAAAACATCCATATCTACCCATCTCATTTCGTTAATTGCTAGTAGTTATAAATATGTTTGTCATTAGCTCCAGAAGATGTTATAAAAAAAAAAATAAAATGTGTTTAAATATTAGAAAGCACACAAGGACCCAGGTACAGCATTTCTAATTGCCCTGTAAAACATTAGTACTTTTACATATCAAACTAACATTCGGTTCACTTATGGACAAGTACCAGGAAAGAAATTCGAATAGTTTCATAATTCCTATTTTAGTAGTTTCACTCCTATTTTCACTCAAAAAACATTTTAGTGCAATCTTATTTTTTTAAATTAAAAAGTAACCTATTCATCTCCATAAAAATACAGGGCGAGTAAGTTATCCGCATGTAATGGCACAAGCGTTGTCTATATAACAAGGCTAACCTTTTGTTCGCCGCTTTGTGTCACAAGTCTTTTACAAAGGTGTGTAACACAGAAGCTATTACTGGGAGTCTTAAGGTGCAGAAATGACTGGAATAAGATATTAATGTTCAAAGGTGGTTCCCAAAGCAACATGGTTTTAATTGAAGAAACGTGATTATAATTCCATCCCTCTATTGCAGATCCAGTGAGAATACTAATTTACAGCTGAGGGAGAAAGGCACAATGTGAATTGAAGAATTTAATATAAGGGCCACATTCTACCAGGTCAATATCATTTTGGATTTGGTAAATCACTTTACACACACACACACAGAGCACAAAAAGGTGTAATTATAACGACTAAAGGCTATATGTTTTAAGACAATGGAAACCTTGCAGCATTCGGCTCCTATAATTAACAACTGAAGAGCACACTGCATGAACATTTCTTTCCTCTCCCTGTCAAATTTCGCCGTCCCGGGTGCAATGTTTCCCGTTCCTTATTCACCTCTCAGGAAAGACATGACACTAAAAAGAAAAATGGAGCCTCAGCCGAACTCCATTCTGACATTCTAATGAGGACAGTGAATGTAGATGAGTAAGTATCCAATTTCAGAATCACCAGAAATCCACCATCTCACTGATTACAGAGGCGTCAGTTTGCTGCCTCACTCACTTCACACCCGCGGGGCAGAGATTAAATGCGGAATTATTGGACATCTGTCATATTAAATAAAGTTGAAATGTCCCTGGGTCTTTTGAGACTGCGGGAAATGAAATTACAATGACATGACAAAATGGAAGCAGGTGAGGCAGCCGTGGATTCTGTCAGTGCTGCAATATCAAAAGTATTAAATCAGATGTTTTACAGCAAATTCCTCCCCTCTCTCTCTCTTTGTCTCTGCATCTCACTCTTTATGCCTTTGCTTCGTCTCAGTCAAATACACAATACACTTTTCTCTGTCCTGTTGTCTCTCTTTCTGTTCCTTGTTAATTCTGTCGTACATCATCCTGTGACAGTGACAGAATTGCTTTTGATAGTGATCTCGCCGTTTCCTTGTTTGATAGTGTTAGCTCCTTGATTCAGCCCTTTTCACTGAACATATATAAAGCCTTACTTCTCAGCAAATGCTGAATACTGGCTTTTGAGTGGACCCTGGTTAAAAGTTCTCTTTGATTGGAACTGCATGGGTTTTTAACAAATATATACTTCCTGCTCGGTCTTTCTTTCCGTTTCCTTGCTGATTTACTCAGAGCTGTTTGGAGTCTGCTTCACTCTGATGTGAAGGTGTTGCATGGAGGTTCTGCACGCTGATTAATTACATCTCTAACAGGTTCTACCTTTGGGGGTACTGGAATAGTCTGCTCAGGATGGGCTTGATTTAAGCTCTAGCGGCATTTTACCCATGATGCCAAGAGGAAGGTCAATGCAAGGGAGTTTAGCGGAGGAGGGGAGCAGGAGAATGAGGGACTTAACACCAGATGATCGATGCGGGTGGTAATTCAACAACATTCCCTCAAGGACAAGAAGCTTGGCCGTAAAATAAAATAAGCACATGCACATCACCTAATGAGAGAGACTCATCAAGTCATCAACTTTGAACTTTGTTGGCAGCAAATCTCTAAATGAGGGAGATGTACTACCTTTAAGTGCAAACAGGTAGTGCCCATAGTGCTGCCCAGAGAACATATTGGGCTGCTGATAAAAGCTCCAAACTACCTCAAAAGAAATTCAAAAAACTGATTCCCTAAAAGACTTAACAAGGTGGCAAGAAAATAGCGACAGCCATATGCCATGAGTGATCGTTTGATGATTGGTAGCTTTATTTACAGGCTAATGGGTTTGAACAGCAGCACAGAGGGACCTCCAAGGCATCCAGCCATATGTGGGTATAATTTACATTTGCTGTTGGATTTATTAAAGGTGGATTGGGCAACTCAGCCTGCAGAGGTCCTAAGCACATTTTCTCACTTGGCAGTCTAAATAATCCAGAGTCTCTATATTATGCGACTTTGAACATAAGTTTGTTATAGATAATGGCATCGAAATGCCCAAAGTTGCTCTGGTTCTAGGATGACATCATCCCCTTTCCAAGGAGACTGTGAGTCTGCGTTTCTAATCTGTGTCCTTTTCTTTTGCATTAAGCAGACGGGCGGAACTGTTCTGAGAGAACCCTTTTAAACGAAGATCACAGCTTCTCATTGTGTAAAACACCTCGATAAGAAGTGATTTATTTGGATGTGTAACCTACAAGTTTCAAATGGCCTTTGCACACAAAATATGGCTGAGTTTACACCTGCTAAAGGGAAGTCGCACATAGATAATTCATCATTATTCTGACACACAAAGAAGAACAGAGTGGGGAGAGGACAAGTTGATGAAATTGAAATCAAATATGTTTTGCCTTTTTTCAGACGCCATTGTGAAAACACAAATGGCAGTTTTTAGATTTTAAGCACATTTGTCTTTGCTTTGTGTCATGTCAATTAGATGTATTGCTGTACAGCCTTGTTTTTATTGAAATATACCAACAGCCAACACTATTACTTTGTTTCTGAAAAGCACGGTGACATTTTAATTACTTAGCTAACACATCCTCCTAGAGTTCAGCAACCAATCAATCTCCTACCTCACCTGCCCCGGGGATCTGCTCCATCAGCCACCCTCAGCCTTTCCCCTCTCACTTCTCAGTATGTTTAACAGCAATCAGGCAAATTAGTTCTTGAAAATTACAAGTATGATTGCAAAACGAAACGGCATCGACTTGTACTCATTTGTAATAGATTTCCATCCAATTTTTTAGTACAGGCACTTAGTGATGCTGATGATACTGCAGCTGACGGACGTCAGGGTTTACTAAAGGGTTTTGTGAGTTCTTACTTTGGTCTTATTAAGTTAGACTTCTGCAAACTCTGTTCAGGATTGTATGAGAAAGATAAAGAATAGTTGAGGGAAGAAGGATTAAATAAATAATAATAATAAAAGAAAACTGCAGCATTTCAAAATACTTGACTTATTTATTTGCAAAGAGTTCGTCTCTGGATGAAAAATGAGTCCCTGTATTACCTGATGATTGCATCAAGTGCCAGTGTTTTTTTTTTTTTTTACCCCATTAAATACTTTCAGAGGCTTATTGGGAAATTCACAGAGAAAATGTCATAGGTCATTTGAGTGATTTAAAAAGAAAGAAAGAATACATAAATGAAGATTTCTTGCTTCGCTGATGTGAAAGAGAATGAGATAAAGGTCTCTTTTGATTCAA
Organism: Bovichtus diacanthus; assembly: GCA_943590825.1. Classification (NCBI taxonomy): domain Eukaryota; kingdom Metazoa; phylum Chordata; class Actinopteri; order Perciformes; family Bovichtidae; genus Bovichtus; species Bovichtus diacanthus. The sequence goes on along the minus strand of CALSBV010010907.1, from coordinate 2,679,504 downwards.
GGGATAGACACAGTGGGTGGATGTGTGCCAGTGGAAGATCGTGAATATTCTCTAGATGTGAGTTTAGCTAATAGGCCCTCCCTGGAATTCAAATGGCTACTGTAAATTGCTCTCTGATAAAATTCATCATCACAATAATGCCCCAGTAAGAAGATAACGGCGCATGTGGCTCTGCATTAAATCAGTATGCTTACTTTTTGTTTGTGTAAAAAAACAAAACAAAAGCCAGGAGTTGTATTTTCTGCAGAACAAAGATCATTAGTTGGGTGATTAGCACTTGTGTATATTGGGGTCATGGGAGACGAAGTATCTCTGCAGAACAATGTCATTAAGATCTTATCAAGGATTAAACCTCTGCCTCCTGCTCACTGCGGGTTCATTCTCTCACTCACTGCTGTCACGAGAGCGAGAGAGAGAGCGAGAGAGCGAGAGAGAGATTTCACCACCACGCACAAAAGGGACTCCCTAAAATAAACATAAATAATCAAAGCAACTGCAAAATGTTCCATCCATGTTTACACTGTGCATGTTTGTAATTTTAAAACCTGTCAAAGACCTCCAAATCCCTCTGTGCCAAATTGAATTCAATGCCCAGCTTGCTCGAAACAGTCCCTTTTTAAAAATAAATAAATGCATTCTATTCGAGAGAGAGAAACATCCCACATGCACAGACGTACACGTTGAAGTTCAGTTTTCCACCAGCGTGAAGTCGGTTCAGGCAGAGTTTATTTACCTTACAGTATATTCTCTATAGGAGCTATAGCTCGAGCTGCGGAAACACCTCAGGGGGGAAACAGCCAGCCTGCCACTTCACAAACAAAGGGAGTGAGTGGGAAAGCTTCCCCGCTGGCTCCATGTAACTCCAGCTGGTGTGGGGGTCCCTCGAGTAATGCAGGCTTCTTTCAAGCCATCTCGGGTGAGCTGATCGCTGTAGCGAGCTTGCAGGGTGAGTCAGGGGAGTGTCTGGAATTTTAGGGATCGCTTGTCTTTGAGTAAAAAAAAAACACCAACAGAGGAGTCATGAATCCCAGACAGATAGAAGGAGGGTGGGAAGAGATGAGGCACAATGTTTATATATATATATATATATATATAAACATTGCAGAAAACGACTGCTTCAGGAATCTTTTCAGGATAAGGCTGCACCATTTGAGTGAGGAAGGTAATGGAGGAGCTGTGATCAGGATGCAGTCTATACATTTGTAGTTTGGATTCAAGATTGTAATGATCTAATGAGCAATTTTGGACGTGTATCAAAAAATCTAGCAGGAGTTTTGGCAGTCTTAGAAAGAAAACGTCTGCTGTGACTCCTCCAAAAGTGTGTATTTTTATGGCCCGTTATTACAGGGAGGTCACACACGACTTCACAGAGAAAAAACACAGCAACAGAGAAATGAGGCGGGATGAGAAGAAGAAAAACAACAACAACAGAGATGTAATAAATCGTACATCCACAGGTCAACGCGAACAAGCAGGCCGTCGTGATACACGGCACCGACCAAATATGGTCGGTGTTGGATAAATTAACGTCACAGGAGCAGACGGGTAACCGACTGATCGGACACTTTTGGGGACTGCCATCCTGCCTGACCAGCACTACAAGGGTCCACATGGGGAATCTCTGGCGACTGACAGCAGGTCATGCAGAACTTTATTGCTTCTTGCTACTGTATGTGTATCCATCTTGGTCTAGTAGTCCACCAGACAGACACCAGAAATCTATTGGCAGCTTTAACACCGGACAAAAAGAAATCCACACTAAACAGGCACACGCGTCAGAGTAAAACAAAACAAAAAGAAAAGAAAAAGAAGTGTAAAAGCACCATTAGAGACGAGAGAAGCAGTGGTTGTAGAAGATGAGATCATAGCATGTACTGTATGTTGTTTTTTGAAAGATGTTGGAATCAATGTTTGTTGTCGCGCCAGAAACATTAAAAGGTAACAAAAAAGGTATTTTTAAAAGTACGAGTCGCACAGTTACCATTACCAGCATATAAACACTTGTTGTTGTTGTTGTGTGCTGTGGAACTACAAAAGCTCAAGTTCCCTTTGAAGTTTCTATCTCGCGTCTCTGTTTTAATATCCTTTTTTTAATTTTGCCCATTCATTTGGAAGTGAAACTCTGCATTGCAGCAACAAATGAGTTGATAAACCCAAGAACAGAAGAATGGGAGCACCAGATTATACAGAAATATATTATATGCAGTTGTTTGCAAGGCAATCGTTTGCAAATAGTGAAGGTTTTAAACTTTATTCGTTATGTGTACGTATTTATAGAATTCCTCGTCATCTATTACTGTAGAAATATTTGTCCAACAATATTGATACTTGGTAATTCATACATTGTTCAAGGTGATAGTTAACATTAGAACAATTTAATAGGATAAAATTGAATAGATTTCATTATTACCTTTACCTTTTTAATCATTTGACATTTTTTGAAAATAGTACGAGATTCTGGATACTCATATAATCTTCTATGAGCAATTACCCAACAAAATAAGAAAATATACTGTATTTTCTGTCTCATAATAAGAAGTGAAAGAGAGAATGCAAAGTGAAAGCCTTACCCGTTAGTCAGCAGGTATTTTTCTGAGATAAAATTGAATAATTCACAACAATTGCCTGTTGATTTTTTTTGTAAAGGTTATGCTTGTAAAGAACAGATTGTACATAAATGCCACAGGGGAGCAGAATTTAAATGAATGCAAGAGGAACATTGTCTGGATTTTAAGTTCCTCAGTGTGGTCGGCAGTAATTATTTTGTTCAGTGTCACTGTATTTACATCCATAACTCTGACAGGGATTTATCTATAATACCTCTTTACAAAAGGACATAATAGGATAAATATCTTTAGGCTTATAAATTATCATGCACTCCAATTATCCTTCAGGGAACTTTTCTGAACGACAACCCTTCAAAGGCTAATTCAATGTGCTTTCTCTGGTCTTTCGCCTGAAAAATCTATTGGCAATAACGCAACAACTGAAAATTATTTTCTATTGCACAAACAAGACAAAGGAGGTCCAAAAATAGAAACATCTGTCTGTCTCTTGGACAAGCCGCCCCATATTGCCAAAGTTCTCCTCGTAGTCCGTCTCATCCCTCTCACTCCCTTGGGGTTTAGCCGGAAACAATTTGTCAAGCTATTTTTCCATGTCATAGCCTCCAAGAGCTATAATTTGCCCCTGCAGCAGAGCAGCACACTGATGGGCGAGTGTATCCACGTGTTGAGATTTGCAGTTGGCCAGGTCAGACCTGAAATGCCTCTTCACGCAGTACACTGGGTATTGGGCCTGGAGAAATTGGCCGGTAAATTCTTATCCCAAGCTCCAGCAAAAGAGCAGCGGGGCTCGTTCAGCGCAAGAACAGCTGTGACAACAGCTCACAGCTGATGTGTTCAGGAAGCTTACTAAATACTTCTGTGTCATACCCACTGTTGAACTCTTAGAAGCCACTTAAGCAAATTACCTTTTAATATTTGCTCAATTTCAGATTTTTTTTTTTTTTTTCACTTAACCTGTTTTTATTTAATAGATTTCTAGTTTTTCTACATGGCCCTTATTATCCTATGTGTTGCCGTCATCACAATAAAAATTGTTACCTTGAGTCACCTTATTCAGTTTGGAGTTTTACCTACTGTACTGTAGCGCTGCAGGATATGAATAAAAATCAGGATATGCGATAACAGTGTTGAACATTGCAATACCGATATCACCTGCAATAAATAAGCAGATATTAATGTGTACTCAGTTTTGCCTTTCTGGTGCTTCCAGTATACTGCTAAAATACCAAAAAATGCTTTTTGAATTTAAAAAAAATGTAAGGAAATTATTGTCATTCTTTTATAGAACAAATTGAAGACTGCACTTTACACAGAAGGCACAATAATAACAATATAATAAATATAGTTACATTTTAAAGTGCAGTTTTCTACTGATTTATTATGCAGCCCTATTGTAATGCATGTAGTGCTGCTTTCCAGAGCAACAAGCAGGCCGCCCTAACAGCTGATGAGGTGTAAAACAACATTTGAAGTACTGTACCTATTATTTTGAGGCACTGCCATGTGTTTAGCCTATTTCCATTTTCCTTTTTTTCCCATTTACCTAAATTATAGGTGCACAAAAAACTTCAGTAATGATCCAAAGTCATTTTCAGTTAACAATCCTTCGTTCACTGTGCATCATTGTTGTTCTTTTCTTTTCTCTATGAATCAAAATGTGCAACTTTGAAGAAAATTACGTTTTTGTAGCCTTTATAGGTGAACCGTTCGGCAAAACATAGATCGTTTTTTTTTCTTCTTTTTTTATTTTAGAAAATATCAGAACTCTTACAGTCCCTTTTGAACTGGAAACATGATTTAAATTGAAAGTGAGTCTTGACGGATAATGATAATAATTTCCTTTATTTGCTTTTTGAAGGTGCATTCAGTTCAGCACAGTTTGCTCATTCCAAACTAGGTGAGGTTTCTTTGCAGATTACTGTACTGCAGACAGCTCATCTTTCCTTTGTGTATTTGGAACAGAACAACACGCCTCATCCTCTAGCTGTTGTTGAAGCTCTATGTCCCCTGAGGTGCTTCTGTAATCCAGCATTGTGCTTCTCCAACCACTGCAAAACTTCACAAACTTAACCACAATGATTTTTCCCCTTTCTGTTCTTAGCAATATAGTTGTGCTAATGGAGGAAATAAGGGGGTAATTCTGACACTGAATGTTCCATAGCATGCAATATCATATCATGCTTCATGGGTTTTATGATACATGTACATTTAACTGACCAGTATGTTTTAAAGGAGCTATCAAAAAGACCGACATACAGTATATGAAGACACATTCTATCTCCTTACATAAATATACAGCTATATGTGTAATATGTGTATTCGCCAAAGGCTTATCCCTGAATTTTAAACAGATATATTGGTCCTGCAAGCTCCTTTATGGATTATGAGCTTCGCTTTATCAGTAGATAAGAGCACCGGGAGCGTAAGAATTCTAATGCAGCCGGGGAGTGTGTGGGTAGAGAAAGGCATCATAGTTCAGGGCCCACAGCAGATGGATCTGTCAGGTTTAGCATGCTCATGCATGCACAAACAATCACACACGTGTGCACACGGACGTACATGGAAGTACAAACTGATGCATAGTTTTATATAGTTCAAAATAAAGAAAACAAATCTTGAATTTAGCCACTTCCTAGTACTGTACTGTTCCGGCAAGAACAGTTATGTTTTCTGGACGCAGGTAAGCACTTAAGCCAAACACTATGCTCTATTGGACTAAAAGCTACAGGAGGGATTCTCCACTCAGCATGGCAGTGGATGTCAGAAACATGGCACAGGTCCATAACATTCAGTGTATTTGACGTGTACAAAGGTGAAACCCTGACTCTGCTCTTTTCTGCCGCTCCAGTTTAATATTTCAAATGCCGCAATCCCAAGTCGTTGGACAGAGGGCAGGCCTGCCAGCAGAGTGCAGGACCCTGAGCTGAGACTTGAGCAATGACTTGACGCCCCAGAGCTGCCTGCTGTGGCATGCCCAGGCAGCCCCAAGCAGATCGATCACAGCTTTAGCTCCAGCACTCCTACAAATACTGTTGAAGAGGGCTGGATACTTCCCCTATGCTCACTATTTCCATGATGAATTGTTTCCTGGCAGCATTTTTCTCCTCATTCTTTATTTTGGCCTTTTTAAAAAGAATGTTTAGTACAGCCAAACACCTTGTGTGTGTGTGCGTGCGAGCCTGCATGCCAGAAAGACAATGAAGAGTGAATCTGTCCTAAACAGATAGTGCCAATGTGGATAGACGTTTTAAAAAGATTTGTGTAATCTTCTGCAGCCATGGGTTATTATGCAAGAATGTGTCATAATCTGCCCTGCACTTAGGTCCAATTTTGTTTCATGTGGCTAATTCATGTTTAATGTTACTGTTTTGTGACTCATCTCTTCTGTTGTTTCTTGTATTTTCCTGACAGTTGTGATTGTCTGCCTCTCCCCAATTGGTCTCAACTGTCCTTTGTTAGCCTTGCAGTCAGCTGACCTCCTGCTCACCTGTTCCCACTTCCCCATTAGTCCGTCACTATTTATATTAGCCCAGTTCCTTTGTTGGTTTCGTTTTCCGTTGCTCTATGCAGTTTTGGTTGCCTGTAATCTGCCAGACATGCCTGCCTTTTGGACACTGAACCTGTAACACTATTTTCTTTATTAAAGTATCGTCTTTTGTTTCTGCCCACCTCAGACACTGCATTTAGGTCCTTCCTGCTTGTCCTGCTTTTCCAATCGAGACTTGGAAAATCTGGCACAGGTTGTCTGTTCCACAAACAAAACCCCTGAAGGATGTTCTGCTATGACAAACTAAATGATTGAAATGAACCATACAACTATCTACTATATAGCAGGTGGATGTTTGCAAAACACAAATGACTAAAAGAGCCAAATCATATGTCGTATACAAGCCGATTGCTGTTTGTTTTTTCTAGACTGACGTTTAAAAGATGTTTAGCTGCTCAAATTGCACATTGTCTCATTGCAACAACAAGGTTATGGGTTGGTTCTGATCTGGGCCCTGGGTTTGCAGTTTGCAACAGTTTCCTCCAGATTCAGACAGGTTCCCAACTCTAAATTGCCTAATATTGCAAAATATAAACAAATTACAAGTCATTTGCATTTTAGTAATGAAAAGAAAAAAAAAAGAAAAAAATTAAGAAATTATGAAATATTAAAGAAAAGATAATGAAAAAATAAAGAAAAGATAATGAAAAAAAAAAAAAAAAGGGAAGGTTAGTGAGGTGGCATTGTCATGCATAGAAATTGTCATTGTTTTTTTTGTAGGAAATACCAAAAAATGTAGACAAATTACAAGTCATTTGCATTTTAGTCATGAAAAGAAAAAAGAAAGAAAAAAAGAAAAAGGAAAAATATAGAAAAAATAATGAATAAATAATGAATAAATAAAGAAAAAATAATGAAAAAAATAAAGAAAAAAGGGAAGGTGGCATTTTCATGCTTAGAAACTGTCATTGGTTTTTTTTGTAGGAAATACCAAAATTATAGACAAAATTATTGAAAAAAAAAAAAATTAAAAATTAAAGAAAAAATTATGAAAAAAGAAAGAAAAAAGGGAAGGTGTGTGGTTATTGAGATCGCATTGTCATCCTTAGAAATTGTCATTGTTTTTTTGTAGGAAATACCAAAAAATATAGACAACTTACAAGTCATTTGCATTTTAGTCATGAGAAGAAAAAAGTAAGAAAAAAGTAAGAAAAAATAATGAAAACATAAAGAACACCCCAGAGAGAAGGTCCCTGTTGTGTTAGACATATAAAAAGATAAAAACTGAAATTACATGGGGAAAATGAGTTAAAATGTACAATGCAACTAAAAGTTAAGCAAATAAATAATTAAAACACTCGCATTAATTTTAATTATTATTTTTTTTTTTTAAGTTCAGTATTTCAGTATGAACTTGACAAGTTTGTTGTGACTGCAGGCACTAACCTCTTTCCATAGTTGCAGTCTATGCAGGATATTTTTACATGTTTCCATATTGAGAAGGTTAGGGTGGCATAGATGAATGTTATAACGATAACATTTTAGAACTACAGCACTGCTTTATTTTAGTGGTTATAATGAGTTTGATCCAAGGATTAAAAGTGTTTGCATTTTCGTTATAGATTGCTGATGCATCATGCTACTATGCCCCTGATGGAAAACAAATTGTAACTTGTTTTTCTGTGAGCTCAAGTGCATTATGCCTGACTGCTTCTCTGGTATAAATAAATAGATAGATGAGGTTCAGATTAGATGGTTCACAACACCCATTCTTTGTTGAAAGAATCCCGATGTTTAGTTTGCCATGAAATGACACGCAGTGAAGATATTAGTGATTGCATTATTGTGCTCTTAAAGTTTGAGATAATCCCATCAATCATAAATATAATGCCTCCATTTGCCTCTCAAAATCCCCTTCAAAATGTGTCCTTGCTGATGTTATTGAAAAGTCAATGTTGAGACCTTATTGCTATCGGTACATTCTACCTCGTGTCAAACAAATGATAATGGCAATTACCGTAATTTCCGGACTATTCAGCGCATCTGAATATAAGCCGCACCCACTGAATTTTTAAAAAATATGTATTTTGTACATAAATAAGCCGCACATGTCTATAAGCCGCAGGTGCCTAGCGGTACATTGAAACAAATTAACTTTACACAGGCTTTAACGAAACACGGCTTGGAACAAAAATAAATAGGCCTTTAAACGCCTTCAACTTGAAAGCTGCATCATATGCCTTTCTCCGTGTCTTTGCCATGATGAGGGTGACAACATGACCGTAATCAGAATCGTGACCATTCATAATGTCCGCTGTTTAAAATGTCCGCTGTTCATAATGTCCGCTGCTGAAGACATTCCAAGAACTAATAATGCAATTGAAGGTTGGCATAATGTTTTTAGAGGTTCATTTGGTACACTGAATGAAACACCGAGAAATTTCGTAAAAAAGTTAATTACCGTAATGAATGGGAAGTTTGAGCGCGCTCGATTTACGTCACATTATGTGACGGTGCTCAGTTTTTTGGCGACATGAAGCTTGTAAAAGCGGGAAAAATCCATAAATTAGCCGCGTCATTGTATAAACCGCGAGGTTCAAAGTGTGGGAAAAAAGTAGCGGCTTATAGTCCGGACATTACGGTAATGCAAATACTACTATTGTCACTTCTAGTTCTACAAAAAATTCAAAGTCATAGAAATATATCTCCTGGCTAAAAAAATCTACAAAGAACTACAAGGACGGAACTTTTCCACTCCTTTTAAGCGTCATATATCTTCTATGAAAAGCTGGAAAAGGCTGTATATACACTATACTGTCTGTGATACTGTCAGCCAATGCAGTAAGTAAGATAATTATTTTCCAACCTTAACGATACGTAAAGGGAAAAAAAAAAAAAAGAAAATGGATGTTAAGGGGTTACATAGGTTTTATGTGTTCAGAGAGAGGTTTTTTTTTTCAAGGTTATAGTAACTTTAAAACAGAGATACGTAAATTGTCTCACTAACATTTCTTATTTGATAGATCAGCTATCAATCAAATACAAGTGGACTGAACAATGAATGACTCTTGTACAGCCTGTGTTACACCCAGCTATCTAAACAAAGGCCAAATGATTCTTACTGGTCCCAGCAGTGATGCGTGCTGTAATGTACTGCCATACTAACATTGACCCTTGGAGCTAGTTTTCACAGCTGAAGGCAACTCCCTGCTTTGATTTATCGACAGACCTTCGTGTTATGTTGTAAGTTAGATATCATAGCCCACGCAGCAGTGCAGTCCACACCTGCAGCTTTCAAGGTCAAAGGTCAGAGGAGTGTAGTGCTGGCAGATCAATATCTGATTTCCCAGGGGGGGGGGGGGGGCGTTGAGCTCCTCCTTTCACACGTAATTTAGCTGTCCTAGACCGGTGGAGATCAGTAATTATGTTCGTCTTTGAGATTTAAATGAAATATATTTGTATCAAAACCTTATGTTCAATCATAAATTCAATTTGATCAAATTAAAGCTGTTATTGTTCCGAATGAGCAACAGAGTAGGGAAATTATTAATAAAATGATCTGATTCAAACAAATCGTGGTGTGCTGTGCTATGAAAACAGTTGTAGTACATAGTTAAAATCAATTTATTTAATCAGTGAATTTGATCATTGAAATATGTAACAGAAAAAAACACGACGGTATGTTTTTCCTAATCGTCTATCCTTAGTATTCAGGGCAGGGTAAGAGAAGACTCCTCTAAACTCTAAATTTAAAGCAGCTGTATTGAGCGTTTTACAACCAGAGCCTCCAAACTACAGCATGTCTCAAACATTCACCAGAGCAACGAAAAACAAAAGAACTACACCCGTGGGCAACAAGTCATGCATAAACAAGTGTGTAATAAATTATGTACTATTAATGAATTATTAAAAAAAAAAAGGTGAAGGCAAAGCAAATAGTTTGAAAAAAAAAGTAGATGGAAAATTCTCTGACTCGGGTATGGGCAAGCACTTCTATGGCTAACCTAAATGAACCTTTATGGAATCTCAAATGAGCCTCAGTCAACCAACGACACTGTGCTGGTCAGGCCCAGTTCAAGCACACTTACACAAACACTGGGGAGACACATTTGTCTCGTGTACTCATGAAGAAAATGCCAACTGAAAAAAATGAATCGCCACCATTCCCGGGGTTGAATTCCATGAGAAAATTATAAAACGAACACTTAATTGAGGAGATAAATCAAACCATTTTGCCTCTAAGTGATAAATAAAATCGAGCACAATGGTAATGAAAACACTAGCCTGAGAAACTTTTTTTCCCTCTAATTATTAGTCCATCCTCATTCAAATATTGATGTGAATGAAATAAAGGTCTAATTTACTTTTGAAATGTTCCATAAAGCAACCACATACTCTCTAGCTTAGATTCAGCTAGTGCTAGTTGATGGATGGGAACTGCACTGCACTTAACTCAGGAAATGTAATAAGTTGTGTAAAAACTTTAGAACAATTAGAGTCCCTGCTTTGAGGGGTTTTCTGGCCTGGGTTCAAATGGCTCTCCGCTCTATCTCTCCCCCCCCCCCTCCCTCCCCTATGATTTGTCAGCCCTTCTTGATTTAACACATTGGAGCAGAAAGAATTAATCTCCACAGAAAATACTTAGAATCATAATTACAGGTTGTCACTATTCACCTCCTTCATTCAAGTGAATGGTGTAATTGGTTGGAGGGAATCCAACCGCGTAACACCTACTCAGCCTGTGCAGACAGTATAACGCACTGAAGTTTACTGTCAAGAGGAGATCGAAGCTCCAGCAGGTGCTGAACAGCCCCGGTCCAAAATCTGTCGATTTAAACTCCTCACATTTACAAGAAACGAATATGTTCAGGCCGTGAAAGTTCCCGTCAATGTGGTAAAAGTGCTACACTGTTTGAAGATGCCAAAATCAGATTGTATTGCTGTAGCCTAATTAATTATATTGATAAATAAAAAGATGGTAATCGCAGTTGGATTAGCTGATTTAAAAATTTTTTTTTTTTTTTTAAATGTCAATAACCATTCCTAGAAAGTAAATAAGAAGAGATGGGAGAAAGACAACGGGAAACAAATGGCCCATGGTTGGGTTTTGAGTTTTATCGGCTTGGAGCCTGATTGCATAGGATTTATACAAACAAGGCTGAAAAGTGGAACAGAAATTGTGCCTCAGAGGCGCAGCTTCCTGCTGCTGTCTGGCACCATCCCCAGAAAGCCCCACCGATTTTAAATACTCTTCTCTTTTAGGTTTTGGTCATAGATGTGTATTCAAAAATTCTAAAAAAAAATATATATATATTTCACAAAGATTTCTTGGATTGTGGACAAATGTAGAGCCTCTTAAGGTTATGGGTAGGGTTGGAGATGTGAATTATGGCGGTGTGGTCTATTGGTTTAATGGTTAGACATCCAAATTGAACACCAGAGGGTTGTGAGTTCAATACCAGGCTGACACCATTGTGGTTCTGAGCAAGGCACTTAACCCTGAGTTGCTCCAGGGGGGGGACCGTCCCTGTAGTTAATTCACTGCTCTGGATAAGAGTGTCTTGCTCATTGTAATGAAAATGTGCGTGTGTGTGAACCCGCACGTTAGTGTCAGTGCTTGTCAACAGTGACAACTTTTTTCCATTACAAGGTGAGCGGAGATGGAACAGAAGTTACATTACCAGAGCACTGCATTAACTGAGACATTGCCATTATAACCACATCAATGGAACTATATCATTTATCTGTCAACCCTCCAGAAACCCAGCGGAGTGAGACACCGTTGCTATGGTTTTCATATACCTTGACAACTCCATAACAAAAACAAGTGTCAGCAGGGCATGATGCTGCGAGCACTATTGTAGTGTTAAAAAAGAAAAAAAGAAATCAAACATTTGAAAGCACTGTCGCTCAATGTCAAGTCGTTCTCCTGCCCACTGTGTCTAAATGATTTGATCAAGTAGTGGCGTTTGCTCTGTTTTATATTGCTTCATGTGCCCCTTGAGTGATAGCTGCTATGTCTTCCACCGCTCCCCTTGTCCATCAGACCAGTGGGCCAATTAGGCAATCTCTCCTAGAAGATGTGAGAAATTATACACGGGGGCTGATTACCCAGCAGGATTCAGATGGTGCCCCTGTGGCCTGTAGTGATGGAGCATCCAATCTCCTCCTCTGGTTCTCCCCGTGTTTGCGGTAAACTGCAATAGTTGTCGTCGCTACACTTGAAAACAGTCTTCAATGTGAATTGCCCCCCCCCCATCTAGACAGTAGATTATCGACTGAGGCAGTGTGCCATTTAATGTGTTGTACTGGATGATTGTGAGGCAAAACGGTCAATAATCTACTAATTATAGTTGATGGATGCTTGGTTTTGTATTGCACTCATTTAGACTATATGTAATTCATAAACAAAATGTTTAGTATTTTCATATTATGTTAGTACATTTCTAATTATTGTTTATAGCATGTAGCAATAGCATATGAATAGTAAAATATGCTGTATACAGACTTATTGATTCCAGGCAGACACATTTGTCATTGGTATTCATGCCTAAGATATTGATGAAGTTTTCCCTCTACTGCAGAGGTGATTTGCATTTAAAATCTCATTTTTATGAAGGTCAGGATAATTTATTTTTAGAAAGATAGACACTCTTTACGTATTTGTGTAATGGAATATGAATCACTTCACACCTGAGAAATGAATAGATGCAGTGATGACATTTCCAAGAGCTGCCTTTGTGGTAATAGCATAATTTGGAGTTGATAAATGGCCCACACTTTTAATGGAGTAAAAATAAGCTCAAAAACAACTTGAGCATCATTAACTATTTTCACTGTTTAATTGTCACATATGGTTTTCTAACTGATTAAGGATTAAGTGCCACTCAGTTATTTGCTTAGGCAGTCACCACTACGGAAGTTTATTGTGTGTTATACAAGATAATGGTGCATTAAGACAAGGATATTAAAGTGTTAGTGTGATATTCAGAAATCATTTCAATGGCTAGTAATCTTAAGTACCCCTAGACACACCTAACATGTCTCTGTGTAATAGCAACAGTTAACATATTATATAATTAGACCACACTCTAAATCAATAATAATTTTCTTTCTTTTCTTTGTACTTTTATGAATTAGATTAAGGACATAGAGCCTATGAACCTGCTTCTCCCCTTCTCATATTTATGACATCGATTAAGTGCATTTGACAAGTTTATAAAATATAACCTGTAATCGCAGCCTCACTTTCCTTTCAAGGAAAATGAAACACTGCCATCCTAAATAAATACAAGTTATGATTTCAGCTTTTATCTTCTCCCTCAGAATGAGTCGGTCCCAGCTCCAAGATAACAGAGGATTACTCCCTTCCCTTAAATAAAACAAAGCACTGAAGTGTCATGATGCTGATGAAATCTCCTGCACTTTGACCTCCTCTGTTCACCCTGCCTAATGCTTTGGTTTGACTTAACAAACAGCAAATTAAAATGGAGGGAATGTGTCCCAACGCTTGTAATTACGTGAATTGAAATTCAATGCAAGCGAGGTAATTTGAACAATACCCACGGATCCTGACGCTGACAATACAGATCTCGATAGCATCTTTCTTTTTTTTATTGCCCTCCCAATGCAGCAATATAAAATCCATTCATCAGAAGAACAGAACAGAGCTGTGGAGCGGATATTAGACATGGAGTAGGGGAAATAAAACAAACACTGTCACTTTTACAGGGCAGTGGGTTGGACTTCATCAAAAGAACGTGAAGCGATGAAGAGAACAAGCCATCATTGTACGCCATTGAGAGTAAATCCAGGATCTGCCACGCTGAATGATCTTGTCTGACTGAGCGCCTGATGAAAGTAATTTATAAAGTTTAATCAGTCCACATTCTGCACTTCTGTATAGTAGATTTTAAAAGTTCTCCTCCACAAATTGAGATGAATAGCTCTGGACTTTGCAGTGTTATTTTCTTTCACCTTCAAAATTCAGAGAAATGTCAAATAGCAATAAAGATGCATACAGCAGGGCAATGCAGTGGTAGTTCTCTTTTTTTCTTTCTTTCATAGAAACATACAGTATATTTAATGTATGCTACTGCATTAGAACCAGACAATTACATTTCTAAAGACAGAATAATCTGTAGGCCAATGAAATTAAATGGGATTGTAGCGGATTATGCAGAAAATAAAGGAGGGAGTAAAATGCATTATGTGCAGATTACAGTAAACCCCATAATCTGTTTGTCCTAAATGAGCTTTGTTCTCTGGAAGCCACAATCCATCTGTCCCTCTAGGACATTGTTTTCACTGATGCCATCTCCAGCTGTTAGTGCTTAGGCAAATCTAACATTATGTATTTTCATTGCACCAGCACAGTATAAAAGACTAAAGCTGTGGTCATCCACAGGTAGCTTGGTGCTAGCAAAAGGCTCAAAGCCGTTTAGTCTGTGGCTTAGTTGGGACATAATTGATATCAGTCCACGGTTCACAACATGCACACCTGCAGCGGAAAACTTGATTTGTGCTGTAGCTTTAACCTCTCATAGAAAACCACTTCAGCCACACATTCCTGCAGCTGCTGCAACTCTTACCAGGTCTGAATGTGTGTGCCAGTATGTACGATGTATGTCCCATAAATTAGACTGAGATCATGATACTTGTCGTGATAACAGAGCTATAAATCATGAACTATACATAGAACATTGGAAAATATGTTTCCCTCATGACTTATTGTTGTGCTGAATTGATGTTTTTTGTGTGGTTTTGAAAAAGTTACAGTCTGAGATTTTAAAAAGTGACATGTAAGAGAAAAAAGCTATTGGCTAATACATATTTTTCATAAATCTAGGAATGTATTCTAATAATAACATACTAAGATAAAAACAGATTCCAAAAAAGACATTTAACATGAACTCTTTACTGTGAAAAGCCTCATAAAATTAATGCATCAATCAAGTATTGATTGTTTCTGAATCCTCTACAGACGGACCCTCTTATCTTTACTAATGTGATTCATTTATTCACAAATTGCAAATCTGAATGTAAATGAGCTCTTGCCATGGATGCAGATTTAACATGCTGTAACCTCTATGCTCGCCTTACTAATCAACTTAATTTTTCCCTCAGCCATATTTAGCTATCTGTTCTCATTCTCACACATCAGCCCCCTCAGTTTTCTTTTCCTTCACTCACAATAGGATTGCTGTGGGCAAAGTGAATTGCCACTATGTAGCAGCCCACATGGATTGCAGTGTTGACAAGAGAATTGAATATTTTTGAACAGAGACTTCATACAGTACCTACCTAAAGCTGAATCTGTCCTCTAGAAAGTCAGAGCAAACAGAGAATGTATTCAGTGTAAGAGAAGTCTGGATAAATATGTGGAGTAAATTCCATGGTAAACTGTGCTTGAGAAAGATACTGCATGTAGGCAAGCAGTGAAAAATATCCATTGTTCCATTTATCGTGGCTCAGATCCACCTTAATCATATAAACAGGGAAAAGTTTCCTTAGAGGAGATTCAGGCGCCATCCTGGCTAGCCCATAAAGAAAAAAAAGAAAAAAATATTAACCACTCGCAATTTGGGCTGGGGTAGTTTAGATTTCTTTCTCATAAGGTGCTACCAATTCCTCACTGGTAGTGATTTAAATGCGTTAGCAACATTAGCTCAGTGTGCAGATGCTGTGGATGAAGATAATCCAGCAAATTCTTGTGAGACGGAAAAATGTAAATGTTTTCACCTCCAGCTGCTGAAGAGTTAGATCTTATCATCTCACTAGATATGATATATGATGTCATAATATAGCAACATAGTCTTTCACATAATATTTTATAGTGTAAGCATGTGCTACTCCCTATGTCAAAATTGCTATTATCTGCATATATAGATTTACATTTTTTATATGGCAATGCTCTGATCAGTGACTATAATTTTAATTCCTAAGAAATGAATTAAATATCCACCGGCCTGCAAGGGTCATTATTTACATATTTTACAATAAATGCCCTTCAGCTACAGTACAGCTTCTGTATGTACGGCAACAGCCACAAGTCATATTATTAATATTACTATTGTTAGGGAACCATGTGATTGTCCGGTTGACGTACGTACATCACCACAATTTAGTGCGAGTGAAGAGAAAAAGCTCGTCTCTGAGGCACTGACATCCAATCTGCCCGGAAAACCTATGACTCAGGGTTGTGGTGGTGCAAGATCTTCACACTTCTTACCCACAAGAGATGTGTAATATTGAATTAGGGTAAAAATGTAAAAACACGAGTGTCATTACACAAAAAGGTTAACAGACTGCACAGCAGCTGTGTAAATGAGTTTGTCATATAACTAGTATAATCTCTGCATAAACACAGTATGCTCTCTGTCTGCTCAGTGCTACCCATGCATACTTGTTACATGTTTTAGTTTATTTGTTGGGTCCAGAATGGCTTAGAACGTGCTGGTTTAATGCCCAGTATTAAGAGTCAGGTGTATTTCAGCTCTGTTGCAACCGGCGAATGACTGGTGTCACATTTACTGTGCTAATTACTCTCGAGCAAGGCACTTAACCAATAGAACTGCTCCCAGGGGCATTGCGAAGTAGCTACTCCTATACTAATTAAATTGTGCATGTTTAGGAAGACAGTTTAACACCGTTTGAAATGAAGATGGACAAGAAAAAGTCAGCGAACACGGCGGCATACTGCACAGATCACAATAAAGCACACTGGCGAATTTTCAAAAATGAGAGCGTTAATATGCAGGGATGAGCGTGATTTCACAGTGCACTGTCTGCACACAACAGCTCTCTGTAGAAAAACACCATTAGCTGTTGGCTGCTCTTCAGCGAGGTTGTGGGTTCAAGGAGATGCAGGGCAGAGCCAACAGGCTGATGGGTAATTTAACATGACAATATTATCGCGTAGGAGGGCACAGTTGGCACTTTCCCCTGCCATCTCCGCTCCACTCAACTCCGCTCCATTACCGAACACAACACAAAGATTGCTCTCTTTTGTGAATGTTCCCATCAAGAAGGCATAGATGGAGAGAAGCACATGAACGTCAGGGGCAGTGACAAGCAGGCTAAGAAAGATAATAGAGAAAAAGCAACAGAGTGAGAATTACCGGGAAGAGAAGTTGTTCTAATGGACTTTCCCTAATGCATTTGTTCCCTCTTAAATTAGTTTTAGCACGGCATGCCGTTAAGCTTATTTTCATTCAGCACTCTAACTCATGAACCACTCACTTGAGTGACTGTTAAATATTATTTATTATGTTCTGCTGACTTCAGTTATTGCACATGATGTAACTGAAACTTTGTCAGTACATTTTACATAATGCTCAATGCATATGTTTGAATTTTTAAGAGTGAGCAAATCCTGCTTGTCTTTTGCCTACGAATTACTGGTGGAATATTTTTTAATTGTGCATAATGTTTACAGCTTGCTGGCTCTTGCTGTCTGCTTTACATGACATGAGCTTGGACAAACCCGAAAGGCTGTTCCAAAAATACTCCTGATCACCAGAGCAGGGGCCAAAGCTATTATGTTCAATTCAGTTTTGGAAGAGACTTTTGGATTTTACCCAACACCAACAGACAGTTTACTGCCCTTTCAGGTCAATTCACTTTCCTACGGATGGTATATAAATGTTAAAGGATACTAAGAGGGATCTTGAATAATAAAAAATAAAAAAAGTGAAACATACTTGTCTTGTGTTAAGATTAATGCAATGATATCAGGAGAGTAAAATCATTCATTTAAATAACCTTGCTTAAAATAGTGGAGAGCTTCATTAATCTTCATGTCATTCCCAAGGAAAAATGGGAGAAGTAATTAGAGCTAATAGGAATTTCATTTTCCCCTCCATTTTGTGGAGTTATTATTCACTATCTGTGGAAAAAAGAATTTGCCCGATTGCAGAGAAATGGTTAGTGGAGTATATGATAAAAATGAGGTTCCTATTGATTTTCTTTCCAGTTTTTGAACCTTACATGGAAACTTAAGCCAGTTTACTGCCATTAAGTTAAGTACAAGACATGCCTAATGAATGCAGATTATATAAATCAACTAAAAAGTGTTGGTCTATGATCAAAAAAGCTCTTTTTACCATAACCAAATACGTACATTCTGCCAAAGAAATTGCTCTATTAGTCATAAGAACAACGACTGTGTGTAACATTTAAATACATTTTCTGTTTGTTGAATGAACTCACAGGTGGAGAAGCGCTCTTCTAACCAGATCGTTGTGTTTTGACTACTTGATCCGCTTTGAAAATGTGATCCTGGAAAGTGAGTAAGTCGTGCTCCCACCTGGCTCACCGGCCACCCCGGAGATGCCTTTGAACAGCACACTTAACCTCCAGGTTCTGAAGTAGAGCTGCTCAGTGTCCAACTGCAAAAGACCTGCAGTTATATTGGGCTGCTTCCAGGTGTCATTAAACATTACAGTGTGAATGTTAAATCAGGCACCGCTGAAACCACTGTGCTCTCTTCGAATAGGTTTCGCTCCTCGCTGACAAGCATTTGGACTCACGGACATTTAAGTTCGAATGTCAAGTGGTGACATGCAGGATAATTATACAGCATTAAAATGAAGAAAACGCATGTGTTGTTATTTGATTGACGTTACATGAAATAACAGTATCGCTCTGAATATGCAGTGACGCCGTATAGAATAGATTCCTTTGACGAAATGTTTATTTTTTTTTTTTTACTGCAGTGGCATGTCACTTGAAAATCAAAAATCCAACTCATAACATCCGAACACACGTAGAGGAATTTTTTTTGTTTTCACTGACAAATATGCCCAGGAGATCTTGTTGAAGCCTCGACAGCATGATGGACTATAGTCATCAAAATGTCATTTAAACAATGGTTGGAAGTAAGTTTTGTAGGTGTCAAAAGCCAAAAGATGTGAAATGCATCCACATTTTAATAAACGGCTAGCTACACATCTATCACCTGGAAATCTACAAAACCAAGTACACTGATGTCTTTATCGGCTGCCCCAAAAAATTTCAGCTTTGGCAAATGACAGATTTAACATAATTTATAATCAGTAAGCCTCTACTCCATTAAATCGAGATGGTCTTTATTTCATTTCTGAGTATTCCTTGTTGCAAAGAGACACCTTTACTAACTAAACTAAACTAAACCAGCATATATCCAAGACTTTTTGTATGATGTCTATGATGCGTTAGTTATTTTACCGTAGTTAACAACAGTTGTGTAGATAGATAGACACTTTATTGATCCCGAGGGAAATTTAGGAGCACAATTGCTCCGACTTATTATAGACAATACACTGTAAAAGCAGCATTGTGTGTATATATATGTATACAGTATATGTGGAAAAATATACCTAAGTGAGAATCATAGAACATAAGGATTCTTCAGTAGTTATATTTGTGTGGATGTGTTTATGTGCAGTATTGCTTATTTTAGCTTAATTCAGTAAAAATCACAACAAACCAAAGCTTTTCTTTCATAAATGACTGAAGATCTAAAAATGACCCAGGATTGGCACAGACAGAGACACACTTTTGGCACCACTGAAAACCTCGCACTTTTAATTGGGCTGAGAGAAGTTTGCATATTACATATTTTTCTGAAGTTAATTAAGTTTTTATGATTACAAAGGATTATTCACCTAAGAGCTTAAATATGAGAAAGTTCTGTCACACTAATGAGCACACATAATAGATATGAAGTACACAACACTACAAATAACCAGGAAAAACAAGATATTTGGACGCGTTCCACATGCAGAGTCACTCTCTGACCTTCTTCTTGTCTGTTCACAATTGGCCGAAAAACGTGATCTTGTTATGAACTGGGGAGACGGGAAGGATTACGAGCAGTGGGCCATTTCTCATATGAATTGGTTAAAATCACGCTTTGTAACATGACTCCCAAAGCACCGAAGTTTAACCGTGGGGGCCTCGGTGCCATCCATCACCAGAATCGAAAAGATGATTTACAAAGGCTTCATAGGACCTCCAGGAATTCTACCAGTGATAAATTAACTTGGAAAATATTCTTTCTTCATCCCCCAAGGATTCCACACTAAATGCCCTTATTCCATAAGGCCTTGTATTGTATTTTATTATAAAACAATACAGCTATTGCAGTCCCACCAGAAATTCCATCAAATAACCATTGTTATAGCTTTCATGCTGCATCATCATTTTAGATCATGCTACCTTTATTACCAAAACAAAACACAAAAAATAGCTGTGTGGGTGTCTTATGTACTACAAAGCTTATGGCGTAGGACAACATAATACAGGCATCCACCATTAAGACACAAATGCAACTGCTGCCAATGCATAAGTGCATGAATACAACAATTCATCACATACTGAAGCTCTGGAAATAAGTCATCTAGCTGTGGATATATATTTTTTCTTTTCTTTTTACAGTGGTGAAAGATCATGAGCAATTTCGGGGCCGGCTGGCCTGGAACACACGTTTTGCCTGAGGGGATTGAGTAATGGTGTAATAGTAGTAGTACATCTACGGTAAGTAAGTCCCCTGAATGGGTGTGAGAGTTGTAGTAGGTAGAAGGGAGGGGGGGGGGGGGGGGCGGGGGTCGGACACCCCTGATATAACATACAAACACTGTCTCATACATAACTAAGGTAATGTCATCAATCTCAGTTTTATCATGCAATGTGCAGTTGGAATATTGTCAGGTTTTACAGTCGCCATAGTTGCGGCCGTGCACAACACTACGCATCATCAGGCCCTCCTCGTGATCTGGCATTATATATCAAAAGGAGATCAGGAGCTCCATGAGAGTGGCGTAATAACAGCGTGTTGAAAAAAGAAAGAAGAAAAGAGCAGGACAAATGTTTTGGCTTTGGATTAACACCGAGGTGCTTATGTTGATATCAACCAGCGTGCAGATCACAAATGTTCTGTCCCACTGTAACAGTATTTTCGCTAACCTTAAATGTGCATAAGCCTCTTTGAGCTGTCCCAGCATCTGTACGGCCGCACTGAGGAATCATTCCCTGTCACCACATCTAAGCCACTTTGCTCACCTCAGCAGGGAGGGAGGGAGAGAGCGAGAGAGCGAGAGAGAGAGCGAGAGAGAAGGAAGCACATAACCGCCGTTAAGAATTTCCACCGAAAAGAGATTATAGGCCGTATTCTACTACAATGGAGAGAGGACTATAGGGAAAGACTTACTTCAGAATCCAAAGCAACATAGTAAGAATTGTACCAACGACTGAATGTCCTTTTTAAAAGGTTCAGATTTATTGTACAAATACCTCTATCTGGTGATGAACATTATTAACTGAGTTCATATTGGGATTTGCAGTAATGCAGCAACAGTCCACTCAAGACAACACACCACTGGAGACCACTGCTTATGGATTTTCCACTGGAGACCACTGCTTATGGATTTTCCACATCTCTTTATGGGACACTGAATGTCTTGCATGTTGCCATAGGATTCATCCCTGTTGTGCATTCAAGCTGCCTAGTTACAAAACTGTTTTGAGTAAACATGACAACACTAGGCTGAAAAAGCATGAACAATAGCCTTAATGAGTGGTGCATATTTCTGTGTGTGTGTGTGTGTGTACGTTCGTGTGTGTTTATGAGTACAAGCCACTCCAGACAGCTTCACAGTTGATGGGATTCTTTTAAGCACACTCAGCAATATGTTGATGCATTTTTTTTTTTTTGTTTTCCAACTCTGTTCCTTCAACTACACATTGAGTTTGTATTCTATAGCTGATTTAGGGGTGCTTGAAAGGCACGGTTCTGTAGCACTGTGATCAACACCACCGAGGGAATCTACATCAGGGTTCACCGGAGGGCACACGGCATTCGCCACTGGAGTGCTGTGATGTGGGTTATGAGCCGCCATAGTTGTCATTATGGGTCAACAACCACCTGACGGAACTGGAGCACGACGATGCTTTGACCACAGGAGACATAAAAACAATAGCATCATTATGGAAATTCTTTGTTGTGTGATAGTGAGCCAGAGAAATTACCAAAAGTAATGCGGGAGTTCATTATGAAACTTGAAATTGGTTCTGTCTGGCTGCTTGACCGTTTGACTTTCCTTTCCATTCTCACAATGTCCCAGACAGTGCAAACAGGGAGACTGGGCTTTGTGCCTCCACAATCTTCTTGTTACTACGGGAACCTTGGATGCTATTAGAAATGTATACAATAGAAATGAACACGTCGTAGGTGATGTGTCTGGGTCCTGTTTGTCTGCCTGTTTGTAAGTTAGCGCTACATCTCAAGAAATACTTGGATTTCAGTCTTATTTAGTTACAATATTCATTTGCTCTTTGATTTTTTTCATAGCTGGTTTGCGAACATGTTTATCCCCTCCTCCCCTTCATGACTGAAGTCATGCAATAAGCAACAGAAAATCAATAATTGATCAAAGTTTACCTGGATAATATCGTGACTAAAATACTGTTCTGATTAGTTTGCATCATACTCTTTTTTTTCCCCTGAGACTGAGGGTACGTTTATTGTGGTAAATGGTAAATG
The DNA here is from genome assembly GCA_943590825.1 of Bovichtus diacanthus. NCBI lineage: Eukaryota > Metazoa > Chordata > Actinopteri > Perciformes > Bovichtidae > Bovichtus > Bovichtus diacanthus. The sequence continues at coordinate 2,656,928 of CALSBV010010907.1, read as the reverse complement.
GACTGCATTTATATAGCACTTTTCCAATCTTTGCAATCACTCAAAGCGCTTTACACCCATTCACACACACTCACACAGAGTCAGAGGCTACCATACATGGTGCCACATATTCATTAGTGATAATTCACACACACTCACACACCGTTGGGAGTTGCCCTCTGCGGTGAGCAATTGCGAACCACTGATCCTCCGACTGGTGGACGACCACTCCACCTCCACAGCCGCCGTGGTGATTGGATAACAAAAAAATCCACCTTCATTACAGCCAAACCATTTTTAATCCATTGCTCCAATCTAAAATTAATCTAAAGCAGTTTTAATGGATTAAATGAAAAGCTCAGACATCCTATGATTTATAATGCATCTGATTCATCACTCGCGCTAAATATAGTGTTGTAAGTACGTCTCAATACATGATGTGTGAAATACCTTATCCACGATTGAAGATGTTTGGACACAAATCCAGGGCTTCTTGTTTAAAAATAGTGCGGAAATGGCCTTTTTTATTCCGCTATGTTATAAAACAGCCCTCAGGCAAAAGGAATCTTCGTGTTTTCTCTTTGTACAGTAAGCACTCATGATGCTATCATTGCATGTGCAGTGCACATATTATACATGCTATGCTGTGATAACTAGGGCAAATACAAAACTTTTTTTATTTTTTGAAGTTGTTTCAAGTCTAGTTTCTCTCTCAGGCGCACGACAGTGATAGCTTTGTTTCAGTGAATCATTACACATGGCTGTGTTGAATAACTAAATATAGATATGTCATTGATGTTACTGGATCTGGAGCCCTATAACATTTAACATGTTTTTGTTACCTTTGTGTAAACATAGTTCTTTTTAGACAAACTACGACGTCTTTTGTGTTTCATTTTCTTATTTTTTTCCCTCCCAATTTGGGATGGCTATTTGCCCAGCTCCAACCAACCATTACCAGCTTCCCAGGGGTGAACAGTGCCAACTTCATTTGTTAGAGCCAGATATTGAACCTGGTTCGCTACGGTGTTGAGCAAGTGTTTTGTTTTTACCTGGTGAAAATTGTCAGTTGAAACAAGAAACATTAAAAAAAAAAAAAAAAAAGAATACTGTCAGTTTCAGGTGTAACAGTGTGACATCTGAACATGTATAATGTAGCGTTGTCTCAGGAACTTGGACCTCAAGAAAAAAATAAAGCGTTTCACACAGTAGCTGTGAGAAAGCATTGTTCCTCTGTTCTAATTAACTGTATCACAGCCATGCCAAAAATAAACTCAAGGACTGATTTGTTTTAGGCATGTGGAGACGGGGGGAAATACAATCTTCAGATAGAACACCCAAGTCTGTGGGGAGAGAGACCCTGAAAACCTGCATAAATTACCCAAGCACATTGTACACATACATCTCTCATATTTCTCTATTACGTGACCTAATTTCTCATACCTGAGGGACCCGGCTACATCTTTAACTCCCCCCCAGTCTCACATTCTAACACTCATGCAAAGGGAAAGCATTGCAGCAGAGCACAGTACATGGAGAACAGGCGCTTTGATAACATGGGGTGAAATGCAGGTCAACGCAGGTCAAACTGTGGTATGTGAAGCTGTACTTCTGAGCACATAGCTACTGCGTTTGTATTCTATTTGTGTCTTTCATTGTATTGTGTTGTATTTGTTGAAGCATTGTATTGATAATGTTAGGCCTTTATTTGTAACAGTCTGCCCAGGGACTGCAGATAAAAATGAGCTCATTAGCTATCGCTGGCATATTTACATTGAGGTGTAAACTGAAAAGTTGATTAATGTGCACTGTCCCTAGTTAATCCAAGCACAGGGCTAGAAGAGAGTGAATTGGACTTACATTTGCCATGTGGCCAATAGAAACAAGACTCTATATGCATGCTAATGTAGCTCTGTGTTTGCTGGATGAATAAATAAAAAAAAAACTGTTTGCTAACAGTTTTGCCATAACAACTTTATAAGGTGATAATATGCTAATGATGTCTTTTATCCCACAGGCGGGAAAACAAAAAACACTTGATAAAGGTGTACATTTCAACACATTTTATCATTATAAAGTCATAACCTTTCTCTAAGGTTCTAAAAGTGTTGTAATTAGACCAAGAGAGCGCAGGCAATGTGTGACAACATCAATAGTGCATAATGGGAAGCTCAGTGTTTCAGCAGAACAATTGTCGCTCTGAGAGCAGGGATAGTTCCACTTAACGTGTGCCTAACAATCCCACAACTTCAAACCAGACACAAGGAGGGTGCATGGACTAAGAGTTTGATATGCAAACAGGCATGGCAGGGCAACAGCAAGCAATAAACATGCTAATTTAGGAGAGTGTAACAGTCACTTATCGCGAGCCAGAAAAAGTCACATCAAAAATGGCTTATAGCATTCTCAACACCTCTGCAACAAACGGAGTTAGCAGTCACAGCAGGCATTAAGGCATGAGGTTGAGTGCTACAGCCGCAGTTTATTCCACCCACAACTTATAAAATATTAAAGGGCTATTTTGATTAAAATAACATAATCATCACTTCTGGCATTTACATATATAGTGTATGCTTTCAATGGAATAATGTTTCTGCTCAAGGACGGGATAATATTGTTTACGGAAAACGTCTACAGCCTTTTATTTCTCCAGGCCCTCGCTACTCTGTGTGTGTGTGTGTGTGTGTGTGTGTGTGTGTGTGACTCATTAGAATATAGTAATTTTCACTTAAAGAATAAAGCTGTGGAAAAAATAATAATACAAAAACTAAAATACATTATAAATTCATATAAACAGTAAGTTCCCTCCAGTTCAATTTTGATCTCATTTGAGAATATCACATACATTTAATGTGAACAAAATATGAGACTTTCTACTTGCCCGTGATGCTTAGCGTGTGTCTGCTAATGATTACAACTGTTCGTGTGGTTTTGTCGTTTTATATCTAATTTCTTTGTGAGGTGACGAGCCCTCAGGTAATTGAGCGATGAACTAAAGTAAAACTTCAATGGTGGGTATTTCAAATGAGCCCACCCATATTTTCATCAAAATGTATCCTGCATGCATCCTGCTATGTTATGTGCAAGGGAAGTCTCTGAACTTTTCATTCAATTCAATTTTCAATGTATGGGGAACAATTTGTGTTTGCATTATCTTTAATGCAAACTTACATTTTTCGCCACACATTGAAAAAACTCTGATGGTTCCGTTATTCGATGCAATCCTTTCACTCCATGATGAATTCCTGTCTTGATGGGAATGGTGTTTTCCAGGATGACAATGTCTCTTTTCACCTCGTGATTTGAAAAGCATGACAACGATGGTACAGAGTGTCATCAACAAGCAGAAATAATGTCAGATGAATTGTGGACGATTTCTGGAAAGGCATTAGTGGTGATGGAGTGCCAACACGATCGCTCGCTATCATTTTGTATGTTGTTGCTACCTTTTGGTGTTGCCCTTGAAGAAATAAATGGGCCCAGCTCAATACCACGAGATGCAGAAAATCATGCTATAAATTTCTTTTTTTGACAGCATTGTCAATCTACTGTTCTCTGGTGCAGCTTACGGAGCAAAGCCTGAAGACCATTACTTTCTGATTAATAGAATTAAAGATGTGCTGAATTTCCAATTCTGTAACTTCTGACTCAGAAAATCAATGAACAATCTAAATGTCTTTGGTGTGAATTTAAGAGTTTGAGCACAGACCTTTGTCGATTGTGACTTTGCATTTTTATCTTGGCTCCAATGAAAGTTCTGTTATTTTCTTGCATTCAAATGACTAAATTCATGCACTCAAAAACAAAATTCTCAAGTTCATAGTTTTCCATTACCAGCAGTCACTGTCCATCGAATGCTCGTCATGCACAGCTCGGGTGCAATTTAATTCTATTTGGATCTAGGGCTGAGGTATGTTTATATACTTTGGCTTTACTGTACATGCCATGCATACAAAAATAAAAAGGGTTTTCTTTTGGAGTAACACTCTAGATATTTCCATGTAGGGATCTAACTATTAATTGTCCCACTAGATGTACAAAATGTATGGCGCAACCTCTCTGCACACGACTCATCGCACACGTTTTTTTCCATCGCTTTTTCTTTCTTGTTTTATATATTTCCGGTAAATTTGACCTTCAGACATCTGAAGTCTTTATGGAACCCCGTACCGTTTGCCGTCTTGTGCTGTTGACACAAATACAATATTCGATATCAATTTTTTTCTTTTGGTCTCCTTTTTGTCACTTTTTGGTTCCATCTAAAAACAGAAACCATTTCCCTCTTGCTTGATATTAGCTTTGCTTTCTACCTCCGTGACACTGCAGCTCCCTATCTCCGTGCCCATCTGCCTATCTATCCTCATCTCTTTATTTCCAGCCAAGTGTTGAGCCATGGGAATATATGAGGCCATCCCAAATCTAACTTGTGTAGCAGCTGCCAGCCATACCGTCTATTTGATAAGCACTTCGATTTCCAGCTAAGATCCTTTCATCAAAAATCTCCAGGGGAGTAAATTCAATTTCAATTTTAAAGTATTTTGGGTGTTTTGCAATAAACAGGCTCAGGTGTTCAAGAAATGTTAGGGCCATCTCTGCATGTGTCGCATTTATGTTGATTGTCTGTTTGGTTTATGATCACGCCATAAAATCTAATGATACTCATTTGAACCCCTGTGGCAATGGTGGGGAAGAGGGCATGGGGAAAGCGTATACTTCCAAATGAAGATCCTTGTGAGCTAAATTATACGTACAACTTTAAACTTTTTCAATGTCTTAGTTTCCCATAATGTTGTATATTTTCTCGATTTAATTGGCAGTGCCTATATATTTAATAGCGGTGAACAAACATCATTATGCGTATCTGTTCAACCAACAAAATCATCTGTCTCTGTATCTTTATTTGACCCGGCGTTGGCGTGGCTTATACTGGAAGGCACTTTTAATCAGGCAAATGTTGTATTTTCTAACCTAATATTCGTTGCTAATGCAAGTTTTTGTGCCTTCAAAACATCACATTGATTTAATATTCGCATAATAAATTCTGAAATATATTTCCACATCGTCATACTGTACTTCCATATCTCTCTCTCTCTCTCTCTCTCTCTCTCTCTTTCTTATACATATATATATATATATACTATATACTAAGTTTTGTGAACTGTCTGAACCCCACCACCCACTTAACTAGGGGACACTGAAAAATCGTTAACTGAATTTTCAATGAAACATATGGCTGATGCACAGCATGCTACATCTTAAACGGATGAATATTGACTGAAAATAGCAGGTAAATCTTAATTTCAATATTTCAACTTGTTGTTTTTGGATGGAGGAAATGAACACATGCAGCTCAAAACTACATGTTCTAAGCTTCATTTTGATGTTTAGGTTGCAGGTCTGACGACGTCATTCTGTAAATTATTAATTCGACTTGCTTCTGCTTGCTATTTATTATTGATTCTGTATTGTGTAATCTTTATCTTAATGTGTAAAGCATTTTGAAAAGTACTCCCCCAGGCTTTAAAGGCAATTTTTGTAGTGGCTAAACTGTGGAATTTACAAGTTCTGGGTCCGTCATGTGATTCATGCCATTGGGACAAAAAATACATTTTAAAGATAAATCCACTTCCCAGTACAAACACTTAAACAGCCCTTTTTTAAGCTCATTAGGTCCTAAAAGTTGAGCAAGCCGAGGCCGGGCGGCTGGGAGGCAGGGTTAAAGGAAACTCTGTGTGCTTGCTCTATGGGCTTACGGATGCGGAAGATCAGGGTAATTTTATACTCTGTAGTCGAACCATTTTCACTTCATGTCCCACTGAGCAACTTTCATAAGAATGAATTGGCCCCCCGCCTCCAACGCTGTGTCCAGCTCTCTGTATACATCTATGGCCGAACCAGACGGAACCAGTGTAGAAGTCGAATCAGTTTCACGTTTGCGTCCTGGACACGGGATAATAAAGGATGTCTCGGTGCGATCTGCTGTCAGCTAAAGTTTATGTACACAGAGAATGGTAAAATGCCACACTATTCTAATGTGTAATCTTAATTGCTGTGATAAGCCTTTACTGGTTATTATAACTTTTTGCAAACAGACCATCGAGTATGGTGCAGCTATTTAAAAATGCATGTAATGTAATAATCATATTCAACATAAGAGATGAGAGTTCAGTAGAATGGTCATTACCTGTTTAACATATAACTCGCTATCTCCGGTTTAGTGCGAGGTTGCCTCTCTGGCATTACAGATCTTATAAATGTGAGAGTGTCTGCAGTTTCATGACACAAGACAAATAGGCTGCTGTAAAAGTGTATTATGCAATATTAATGACAGTTCTGAGTGGAAAGAAGCCTTCAGCTTGGGATGATGATTAATGATGATCTGATAAGGTCTGCACTTTTAGGCAAGTATGTGCAAGTCAAATTACATGATAGATACTATATTTTTGTTTTGTTATTATTTTTGCTTTGTGTTTTCCTGACTTTGGAGACGCTCTCTCTCTCTCTCTCTCTCTCTCTCTCTCTCTCTCTCTCTCTCTCTC